>JANTCA010089892.1:0-59516 GCA_024741275.1 Chironex yamaguchii
AGATAGATAGATAGATAGATAGACAGACAGATAGATAGATAGATAGATAGATAGATAGATAGATAGATAGATAGATAAATAGATAGATAGATAGACAGACAGATAGATCAATGGATGCATGGATAAATAGACAGATCGTAAACAGAGAAGTTGGTAGACAGATAAATGGATGAATCGTAAGATATACGGATGAATAGATAGACATAGAAAGAGATATAAAAAGTGTAAAGATGCATAGTTTACTGTTATTCATAGCTACCTGAATTAAAACCGTTCACCAAATTCAAAGTGAAGAAAAATTTTGTAAGTCTATAATTATGAAGCCTGGTAAACATGTCAAACTGACTGTAATTGTTAAGACAGTGAAGCAAGATAATAAAGTCTTATGTCAAATACTTGTCATTTTAATTCAAACGCTACGTCCGTACAAATTATTATTCTTCTACTTTAAGTAGGGAAACGAACCCTGAAATCTATTGCATTTTATCAAACAATGAGTTCCCAGTGCAAATACAAATTCAAAATATTTACAATGTGCCCATGAAAAGGGGAATAGGAAAGAAAACAAAGGAGATATTGTGTATGTTAATGCGTTTTACTTTCAGTCTGGAAAAATTGCGTAAGGACAAACTTTGTCATCCGCGTTAGACGTACAGCAGAATTTCGTGCAACTTGTAGTCACTACTACTTATACATAAACAAAACGAAAATCCATAAATATAAAAGAAAGATAAACGGTACTGACAAAATTTGAGCAACAACGATATCGTGACAGATACAAGAGCGAGTAAAACTGGATCTAACAAGATCCTTAGTAAAAAGAGGAAAGAAACTACAAAAATGTCCGCAATATTCACACAATTATTTTCAAAGTGAACCTAAATTTAATCATGCATTTCTAAACTAACTATATTCTGCGTACAAAATGCGTTTTACGCTCAAAATATAATCATACATTTCTACTTTTCTATTTTATTATTATTATAAATTTAACAAGATTTGTGAAATTCGCATAGCAAGTTCTCTCGGTTCAATATCTACAAAACAATAACCCTAGGCAGATACTGAAGTAGAAGTTCTTTGAATATGCATCAAGTTGATTCCATCCGTCAGAGCTTGAAGCAAGATCTCAAAAACCACTTCATGAGCATTATTCCATCTATAGGAAGAAATTTGGATTTGAAGCAATCCTCATTGCAATCTACATCGACGAAAACATCACTCCTCCAGTAAACCTGTACTTCTCCAATTATGGCAAATATGGCGACCGCATTTGTCGTTGTGCGCTCATTGCAGATTGACAATAGCAATTTGGGTTGCTGCAATGAGCAGAGGAAAAATGAGGTCCGGCACTGTTAGGTGATTGCATCAAGCTTTGAAATGAAGATCCATTTGTATTAAATGGAGGGGTGTAAGGTGCTTGAAAGCCCCAAAGTCCTATGCCTGAGCTGTATGTTCCAGCATGTCCCTGGTTTTGCAATGGATTAAAATCTTGGTCCCTCATATATGGCAACGGATTCATCATGATAGATTCCATCCACGGTATGTTACGACTTCGTTTACGCACGGCACGTCTTTTTCTGAAGTCTCCCCGTGAAAAGCTGTCAAAATATGACGGATGGATAGCCCAGTTACAGCTGCGTCCATTTTCAGGTCGATGAAGTTTCACAAAGCAATCGTTCAAAGATAAGGTGTGACGAACGCAATTTCTCCAACCTGTTCCTCGTCGTTCCAGCGAAGGAAATTTCTTCTCCATGTACTCGTAGATTTCACTCAAAGTGCATTTATGACCATCTCTGCTCAGGATAGCTTGAGCAATCATCGCAGTGTAAGATGGCAGGCCACCTGGTTGTTGTTGACTTTTCGAGGAGCTGTTAGTTTCGTTTATGCTTTCTTCATTGTTTTGTTTATTAACAACGTCACTTTTCACCATAGTTTTTGATGAGCTCTCACTTTGTCGCACTTCTTCGTTTGACTTTGGTACCGGCAGTTCTCCTTTTTGTACTGATGTAATCTTCTGTCCTTGAGAAGAAGCCTCCTGCATACGGTTAGAAGCATTCGAGATAGTAGCTGCTGGTATGCTGGAAGTTGGCAGGTATTTTCTGTCCTCTTTGCCCCATGACTGGATAGCATTCCGTCGCATTGCAGAAGGTGACGAAGTTTCCTTCAATAACGACTGATTGGGCAAGTTAGTAGTAAATGCTTCAGAGAAATTCATCCCAAGTAAAGGCGCTGAGAACATTTTTCCTTGAGAAACGTCTTCCCTGTGTGGCAAATTAGCCATTGGAGACAACATACTGAACTACCTAAGCAAATGCCGGGGTTTATGTTGGATACCAAGGTGGTTACGAATAAACCTGCTAAGATTGATGTTGTCAAAGTTCGTGATGTTTAATTAACTAAGTCAAGAAAATCAAGCGGCTCTAGAGAAAGTGACATTGTCAAGGTAATGAAAGGGTGCACCTAAAGAGCATTAATGACACTTACCCAATGACAGGAGTTGTTTGTGTCATGTTTTCTGTTAAGGTACTCTTCAAATTGTTGGTACCATTTTCACAACGTGATAAACGTTTATATGTTTACAGCATGTTTGATGGTTTTCTGAAGTTTGCTTTGAAGTTCAATGAGGCCACCTATCAAACATTTTCTAGTACGCTAAGCTCTATTGTTTTCATGCTCTGTGTTCCCACCAGACCCTTTTAGAGAACAGTAAAGATGATGACAAACTCAACCTGTAATGTCACTGAACTCAAAAAAGAAAAAATCATAACTTTTTTTACATATATGTGTGGTTCCTACATGTAAGAGACACTTCTTGACCTGCATTCTGATGCAATGAATTTTTTAGGGGTTTTACTCGTTTTGGCTCACATTTGGAGCTCGAAATCTAGCAAAGTTTCAAGGAGTCTACGACATTTTGCTTCTTTAATCCATTTTTCTAAGTACAATGTTCATTTATACCAAACCTGACTCTAAGTAAGCTTATAGCACAAGGATCGGTAGGGAATGAAGGTAAATGGAAAGTATAGTGTTAAAATGTGATAGTTCATAGATGGCGGGCTTCATACGTGAAGTTATCCTCATTAAAACTGAGCTCAATAAATGACACAACTACCTCTAATGTAATCGCAAAGATCAAGAGAAAGTGTCAAGCTTCAACTTATAAATAGCAAGAGAAAACACCTGAAACGTGATGGTGATACTTAACACGGTATTTCACAACTTTTACAAGTACTAACCTGCTGGCATGAGTCTTAGTGCTAAGGGCCATGTCCTTCAAAATCTCTATTTTTTGTGAAAACGTAGCATATTTACTCACGTAAAAATTAACCAAACGGGTTACATTAGGAGATTGCAGTGGAAGCATTTAATTGCAGCCACATTAGAGGAGAATTCATAAAAAATTGTTTACGTCTACAGATCACTATCTTCACGAAAAACAACTTCAGTTTGTAAGCTAACTACCAAGCAACATAAACGAAAAGTAACAAATGTATAAACACGAAGTTTAAATGTTTGTGCTAATTGTTAGTACATATTGCACTTCTTGAATAGCTCTTGTTTAGTAAATCTTGCCTTGCAGTACCAGAATTAGACAGCATCATGTTTCAGAATAAACAACACTTAACAACTGTAAATGCGCGCGTGCGTGTGAGCACTTGTGTTTGCTTTGTGTCCCCTGTTTATGTCCATAGATAATGTTGTCCTTGTAAATGCTTACTAAATTACCTACAAAAAGTAAATCGATAAATTCAAAATCATCCCGAGTTTATAACAAGCATGAAGCCATTTTGCTAATATGGTCTCGTTAAGTTATCGTCAACTTTATGTGTGATTGCTGTTCTTTCTAGGTAGAAGAAATATGTAATTTTTTACTTATTGTTCACTTGCAGATTCCAATGAAAAAATGCTTTCGTTGGCAACTTAAGGACTTACTAGATTTTCAAATTTTGTTCCAAAGTCTAATGACTTTTATATGACCGGTTGGCTTGTCAATAAGACGTTTTCTTAAGCCGATGTAGGATTCAAAGTAGGTTTGGATCAAGACTGCGTTTGATTTGTTCCTAATGATACGAAATTCACCCCACCCCCAGCCACAATATCAGAAATCACAATATTGCAATGAAAACAATACGTTTGCTTTAGTATTTCTGAAATTTTCTCGTTTGTAAGAATTTTATTCGGAAAGTTTCATGATGGTGGAGTATTTCGATTCTGGATAAAAATAACTCCACCATAAGATAGTTCCAACCTTATCACGAAAAGAGTGTTTTTAAGTAAAACTTTGTCAAATACCTGTGTGTGTTTGATTGGGTGAGTGAGTGAGTGCGTGAGTAGGGCAGAGTATGTGTGTGAGAATGTGTGTGTGTTATTTTAAAACTCAATATCGTGTACGATAAGTATTTAATAAGTTGATCTATTGATCAAATAAAAGAAATACTGTATTAAAGTGAATGAGAGCAACAATCCCTCAAAATGAGCCAATCACTAGCGTTGTTCGTGTTAACTGCAAAAAAGGTTTAAGGTTACAAGATTAGATTCTGTTGGTTGTATTGTTAACACAAGACGTGATAAGTAGATAACAATTAGCCATAAGCATTTTCAAAACTCACGAAACGAATTTAGCCTTACTCACCATTAGCACTTTCATTGATAATCATAGTCGTAATAAAACAAACAATTGACCACAAGTATCCACCGTGGCAGGAAATAACAGCTTAGTGAAGTCGCGATAACTTCATTTTCCAAAACATCTGTTAAACTAAAAATGACAACTAGAGAGAATCTGAATAGACTACTTAACATGTATCACATTTATGAAGCATTTTAAAAAATAATTTTTTGGGCCTTGTCTTGTATGGGCTGCAATTTAGATTTGGCGTGATTACCCAAGCTCATATACACTGGATAGCAATATCAAAGGACTGACCTTATCTTTATGTTGAATGTCTTCTCTGATAAGTATGGGCTAATTTGGTCGAATTCGTTGCAGCAGTTTTAAGCGACTTGAGGCTTTCTTGTAGATTTTGTTAATTTGTTATTGCAGTGTCAGATGATGGCTAAGGGTGACCCAAGATATTCGTAACTATTACTTTGATTAACTTCATTTCCCTCAATTGCAATATGGCAAAGTGCCTGCTTTCTTAATTTTTGACTTGTTCCATACATGACGAGTTCAGTTTTGCCATTCTTTAGATTCATTATCAAATAGTCGTTGGTAAAACCATAGTTATTATTATACGTAAAATGATTGGCTGATCCTGGGCTTTTATGTTGGTAATTTGTGTCGTAAACCTTTGTTATTAAACATTTTGGCAGATATTGTAATCGATTTGGATAAGGCTTCCTGTAAGCGAAGTTCCATTGAGGAATAATAATTTTAAATTTAAAGTTTAGAAAAATTATTCGCATTATCACTGTATTAGCTATTCAGTATTCGCCAGAATATCTTGTTTCGGCGATTGAAAACATTTCAAATCGAGGAGCAAGAGATGTCCAAAAGTGAATTCATCTAAGGATAACACTTAATGTTACTTATCCTTATTAAGGATTTCAGGTTGTAAAAATACACATATAGCCGACAATACGAAACCTACTGTTCAAAACTAGTAATTCTTAACAATTACATGATGATAATTCCAAGATACTATAAGCACATTTATTAAAATAAAAAAATACGCAGTGGTTGACCGCATGTGGCTAGTAGAATGTACAAAATTGCTACCGTAAATCCTCCATTAAGCGCCCGGGGGCTTATTTGCAAAAATGAATGTTTATGTAAGGGCTTATTCGAGGGGGGCTCATTCGAGGGGAGGCATATTTCAAAGTATGGTATTTTTCTCAAAGGTTGAGATAAAAAAACGACATGATTTTCTCAATCAACTAAATTGAAAAATTACAATAAGGCAGGTCTTTCGCAAACAAAATTTATCAGTCAATAACGATTTCAAGACGAGGACAAATCATCATTGGTCGGACACGTACTTATAGAACTTTCATTTTTACTGACAAAATTTTTAAATCCAGCAACAGAAAATAAGCTGGAGGTAATGGTAAGCAGGAAAAGAAAAAGAGAAGTTGGCCTTGTTATCCCGGCAAATTACAAAGCCATGACAAAGAGCAAGAAAATGAGGAAAATTCTTGTCCACCAATTGAATGGAAAAAAAAAATAAACATGAGCATTTTGAGCTTCTTATTACAAACACTGATATCATTAAAAGATGTTATTATGCAATTATGCTTCCTTCAAATAAAGCCGGGGGGGATTATTCGAGGGGGGGCTTATTTGCAAAACTGACCTTTTAGGAGGGGGCTTATTCGAGGGGGGCTTATTTGGAGGTGGTGGCTCGTTCAGCATTGCTATTTGTTGCAACAATTGGTAGCTCACTTTAAACGTACCGACTTCGTATCGGCACTTTTTAGAAATTAAGTCAAACATATGTATTGAAGTTTGAAATATCTGTTTTTCAATCACGTAATTCACCCTGTAGCAAAGGTCAGAATAATCTGTAAATAGGGCATTGACAATATATCGTTAGCCATGTAATGTTAATCCACTGTGATTTTGCTGCTTCATCAAAAAAATCGTCTCGCCTAAGACCATGTACAATGTGGTGAGAAAATACATCATGCCAAGATTTGATGATATGTTTTTATAGATGATGCGTACAATGTTGATTGCTAAAAAGGGATACATTTGTCAAGATATGCTTGTTCTTCTGACACTATGCAAAGTATTCCCCACTTCGATTTTGTTTTCGTCTGTTTATGACGTTTCGTACTCTTGATGTCTTTGTGTTAGAATCTCCTGAATATCCTGTTTCAGGAAATCGGATGGGGGAGGTGTTACCAATAGGCACTGCCTTGTTCATGTCATAGAATTTCCTTTTCTCTATTGGATAAAATCATATCTACATAACTTCAGCTTCCAATATTGATTGGCTGCTACTTTTGCATTTCCTGACCAAATTTTATATTTGTTTCAAAGCAAGTTATAAGGAAACAGTTTAATTTTGTCAGAGTTATTGCAAGAAAAGTCGTTTTTAAATATCTGGACAATCAAAAATGAGTTTTAGCAAGCCAATCAAAGGACACGAATTGAAAGGTGCCTATGACGACAGAAGAAAATTTAAAACTGAGTGGCAGAAGACGTATCCATGGGCGAAAAAGGCAGTGGATGGCTCTGAAAATGCGTACTAATCATTATGCCGTGTGCATATGCAGCCACGATTGTCTTGTTTGAAAAGCCATGAAGAATCTAGCAAACACTCAAAGGTTGCAACAACATTAACCACCAACAAAAGGATAACAATTGCGAAAGAAGACGAAGAAGTAAAGAAAATTGAAATAAAATTTGCCATCCGGTAATTCTCGCTGTTGATCATTTTGATGCAATAATTGTACCTCATGACACTGCTAGCAAATTGGCTAAGATGCTTGATGCTTGACGAATTGACAGATGTGTCCTGCAAAACATTTCTCTGTCTGGCTCTTTGCTATTACAGCAAGAAGAAAAGGGACATTGTAACAGACTTCCTTGGACTGAAGCTGGAAGACTGATTTGGCTTTGCAAGTGATGGTTCCTCGAGTATGGTTGGAGAGGAGAACTCCTTTTGGTCAAGGATCATAGAGAAGGCACCAAACTGTGTTCAATTAAATGCATGTGCCATTGTTTGGCATTATGCGTCAGGCGTGCCTTTGAGTTGATTTCATTTTATTTTGGTTTCCTGCTAACACGAATACCAAAATGGTTTTTGAAGAGTACCATCAGAAGGGATAGTTATAGAAAGCTTTTTGACATGGTTAATTGTGGCTCTTTGAGATGATTAATTGTGGCTCCTTGAGATGATTAATTGTGGCTCTTTGAGATGATTAATTGTGGCTCCTTGAGATGATTAATTGTGGCTCTTTGAAATGATAAATTGTCACTCAAACAATTTTACTTTGCAGAGTCAATTCAAGGAGCTCTCCCAGACGACTTGGTTGGTCAGGGGTAAGATAACTATATCATCCCAATGAATTGGAATGAGCTTAAAGAATATTTCACAATGGCTGAACAAGAAGGCGAAGCAAATGTTCGTTATACAGCACACCTTATATCTGATCTGCTGAAGGACCCTATAAACGTTTGAAAAAGTCAATGCTTATTTGCAAGCAACAAGCATTGATGCCAATTACCTTATGAAGGAGCTTTATAGTTATTAAAGCAGTGTCAGGAATAGGGTCTACAATGCAAATGGTACTGCCTTACCCATTCAAAATGTAGATTTTGGTTGAAAATTCATTCATTCATTCTCAAAGTAATACAGACTTCCAATGATGATATTATTGCAAGAGTTAACGAGCAAAGGGGCGTTTATCATGCTATTCTAATAGAGGCTGCCTCTTAAGTCAGCAAGTGCCTGCCTTCTTCTGGTGCAATATTTCAAGGAATGATTTCTTGTATCCCTCCAGGTCCCGAGTCAGAAGTTCAGAGCGCCATTTCTGCAGCTGTTCATATGGTATTTAATTACCAACAACATATCGGAGATTGACGCTTGATACAGAAACATAGCTCAAATCAGCTGGAAAGATGAGGCCGTTTTTCAGGAAGGCATCTCTTTCCAATCATTCCACGATGCTATCTTGGAATAAAGAAACCTCATGGGAGTTCAGGCGTACAAAGACTTAGCAGAATATGCGTTGGCATGCTTGACAACACCAATAAGCAACGCTGTGGTAGAGAGGATATCTTCACAAGTTACCAATGTGAAAACAAAAGCCGGAAATAGACTGAGCACAAGGATGCTAGCATAAATTTGACGCCATCTTCAGTCTGGGTAAAAGTTCTGTAAAGACTTCCTGGTGACAAGGCGAATGGGCGAGTTGTTCAACTCTAAACATATGTATAGTCCAAACAATGCAGAAACAGATGATGACCATTTTGACAACTAAGGAATACCTCGCATAATAATACTGTAATCTTTAATTGACTTTAGTATTGTTTCTCGACGAAAATATTTTGATCGAAACCAAAGTTATCATGTTTTGCGCATACGCAGAAATGATTATGACGTCATAATATCTAGATTCTGGTTTGGCATAATATGCCATCCTTATGAAATATATTTGGCATAATTGTTCCCAGGCCATCTATAACCCTGGTTGAGACCGTTTTAACACTCCCATTCAGAAATGTTCAGTCGGCGCACGCGCACTAAACTTTTAACGTCCATGTTGAACGTTAACAACTTCAGGATTTCGGAATATTAACGTCAAAAAGATCGTGCCTTAACAGAGGCTTGCCACTTATTGGATCTTGGAAAGTAGGAAGTTCTGAAGTTCAGTCAAATTGTTGAGAGCGTTTTAACACCACCACTGAATATCACTCAACTTTACTAATCGCTCGTTCTACAAATGTTGGGTGATGTTCATTGCAATGTTGAGAGCCTCTTAACGGGGCTTAAAATTTATAATTGAGCAAACAATACCAAAAGTGTGGTGTTAAAACAAACACTTCTGTGCTGTTTGCCTACTAACCCGAAGGCAAATATTCCACCTATAAATCATAGTAGAATGTTTCTCCTTCATACAAGTTTAGCGCAATAATATCCTAAGGAGCAATAAGCCACCCCTAGTAGGTGGTCACCTTATATTTGTTCGGTGGAAATTTTAAAGCAAGAAAATGAGCACACCAGAAGCTTACTTTGAAATGAGTTTTGCATTATCAGACAAAAACACCAGCATTTTCAATTTAGATATAACTTTGTCTGGACTTTCAAAAAGCATAATAATGTGGGACGTACCAACAATTTTGTCACCTGCACTTTCTTGAAAGAGAACAACTTAATTGCAAGTTGTAAGCATTCCATGGCAAGAACTGCACTAATGAAATTTAACATATTTTCTGTTTATAGCCATAATAGATCCTCCCCTTGCTTTTTCAAATTTCAGCTTGGATTTGCAGGTATAATCTTCATGCTCAAGTTTTTATATTATTTAATGCTGTTTCAAATATCTCTTTATTTCCTTTTTACTATCCACTTCACCGGACACGATTGGTATTAGGTTCATGGTTTGAAATTTCATTCTTGCTCATAACTCACTAACTAGCTTCCATCAGACCACTTTTATCTTGAACCACGAGCAATAACACAAGGGTCAGCTAACAGTCCATCTCGACGATTGGGAAGAAAATTTCACCAGCTTGGTCTTGCTCGTGATCGTGATGATTTACCAGATGCGCACTACTCATAAACATATAAATTTTACAATCAAAATACAATAAACAACGCCCTTTTAGACTCCAATTAGAATACAAGTAACTTTGAATATCAGGCCTAGTTATAACTTTATTCTAACTCAGCTCTAAATTACCAGCGTACTACCAGCATGTTGCTTTAGCTCATTTTTAACGATTTGCTTGACGAATTTTGAAAACGCTATACGGATCAACAATTATTGTGGTTGGTTTCCTATATTCTCGATATCTAGCATGACAACAATGTACTCCGTGTATATATCGTTTCTTTGTAATCCTTTCTCTGCCTATCATTCATCGATAGTTTTGAATACAATATATTAACATTTGATTGTCAATTTAATTGCTTATCTTGCTCGCCGCAGAAATAAACCTTCCTGGGCCTTTCCTTGATTTCAGTTTAATAAGCTTGCAATATTCACGTCATTAATGACACGATACACAAACTCGTGCTTGACCCAAGCCTTTAAAAATGCCATTGGCTCCGGCCTCATAGTAAAATTGAAAGGTTGAATTTAAATTACTTTATACATTTTATTATATGACTTAGCTACCATACTGGCTGTTAGCGCAAAGTCATCATCAAAAATATGGATCATAATTGCCCTTGATTAGCTGATTGATAGAAAATTTACGATGACCAGTCGTTATAGTAGATAGTATCTCTTATTCGATGCCATATCTGTCATCTCCCAATGAAGTGCTAGTTTATGTAAGCTATTCTATCCATTTTATCTCCTAGATCGACTGTTTAGACTAGTTTAGATGCGTGTTCAGTCAAAGATTTGTTAACTATCATCTAACGTTATAATATTTACTTCACCACCCTACCACGAAGCGATCAATATTTTACAGCACTGATAACCATGTGTGAAATCCCTAAACAGTGAATACGTTTACAGCTTGTTAAGTTGATGTTCGCAAATATTCATTGAGCAGGGATGTTTTATGAGAAATGAAGAGGTTTTATTATCTTGCTGCTCGGTAAACAGTTTTAATGTTTAACTCCAGAAATATCCTGCTTATCAATATGAAATAGGTCAATGTTGCTACGAGTAAAAGTGGCTTTAGCTTGGTGATTTGTTTATGGTGCCCTTACTGCACAACAACAAAACTTCACATTTGAAAAACAAAGTCGACGGTTAATACAAAACATTCTATCGTGTATTTTGTTAACTACAGCAAAACAAACGTCCAGAACGTTGTTATAGTGTATGGTTTTTATCATGACAAAGCAATCTATCTGAACTTGTTTCATTGCTTGGGACGATCTAAGGACTTTTGAGAAACTGCTATAATTTTCTGTAAAGTTGACAGCACTGTATTCGATAGAATCTTGCCAAAACCCTGATAAGTAACTAGTGCTGTCCTCAATGTTTAGGTAGTCGTACAATATTTCATAGAATTTAAAATGCGGCATAGTTATGTATGTAGCAAATAGCATATTAAATATACCACATGGATGTCTCACATGAGGAAAGTCGTAGATCTAAATTTCTTTCCCCTGTAAAGGGTCGGTAAGGTTAGAACTGTTGTATTTCACTGGGTCGCATAATATTTGAAAGATAAAACATAACTTACTACACGCATTGCACTGTTGTACGTCTGAGTATCATGAACATAATTTACTACTGACCCGAAACATGCAAAACTGGTTACGTAGCGTTTAGTTTAGTCGAACATGTTTATGTTCAAATTCAAGACTTTATGACGCAAAAACTTATAAACAAGCGACGTCAGGGTCGCGTAAATGGTCGTAGACGGTACAAATTCCGACAGAAGTGTTGAGATCTTGCAATACATCAAAATATTTCAATAAAAGTATTAAAAACCGGTCGAAATACTCTCATATTTTGACACCCTCTCAGTTGATGAATATATTTAAACACGAGTAAACAAGTAAATATAAAGGTTTATACTTCAGGTTTTTAACCATTTAAAATTTATTTTGTCGCTTTCTATTCAGTCTACATGCATGTCTGCCAAGCTAGACTTAAGCGTTTTATTAAATGGTGAATTGAAGGTTTATTCAACTTGTTAATGTTTGCGCTTGAACGATTTCAGGTCGTAGAACTGTCCAAGAATTTAATGAGGGTAAAAGTAAATGGAATTGTTGTTGTAATGTTTGAATTCCGTAAACGAGGTAAACAACAAAAACTATTAGGCCTGTTTGTCAAAAATCATAGACAAACATCTGCATATCACGGACGCTACCCTCTTTTGTACAAGGAAAGCGTCAATTTTTAAATGTTATGATATAAAGTATTTTTCTATATTTTAACACCACAAAAGATCGACCATATAACATTTACTGTTTACTATCGCTGCCAAAAATAAGCCTTTCAAGCTGTATCCTTTATCCTACTTCGCTATTAGCTCAAGGATCACAGAACAATTTTAAAGTCTTGGGGCTGAACAATAAAGGAGGTCAAGGGAAAATTATTTGGTTCACACGCCTTTCATATCCCTAAGAAAGGTATTTGTAGTGTAGCAGTTTGCCATGGATACTTTTCAGCATCGCACTTCCTTTTTCAGGAAAAACTTGTAGCAAGGTGAAAAATTGCCTAAAAAGATCCAAGTGTAGGGCTATAGTGCAACTAGTCACAAAATATCGATTCAAAAAAATAAAGGTTTTTTTTCTAGCAATTGGACAATCTCTAGTAAAAAACAAGTATTAGACTTGGTTACTGTTTTTGAAAAAGAGGATGTAACGAGATCATTGTATTTACTTCACTTGAGGTGAAGATATGGTAAAGGAACTTGTTTTTGCAAAAAGTCACCACTTCGAAACTGAAAGGTACAAAACAAATGAGGAAGCAGGATCTTGGTAAAAGCTCTTTGGTAGTAACCCAAATTTGGAGGGAAAGACTGCAAAAGTACAGTTGCCGCTAAAAAAGGATCATTTTGACGAAAGCTTTGGATTATGTCAAAGTTTAATGATGAACTTTTACTGATCAAATGTTAAGCTATATATCCACATTCCGGCGCTTACGAAAATGAGATTCAAGTCATCCTACAAGCCTTTATATGATTAATAAATTAAATTCAGCAACTGGAATGAAACTCCTTCATCCACGAGTTGAGATATTCATCAGGCATAAAATTCCGACTTTCCAATGCAATGCAACAATTGGCAGGTGTCACAGGTTAACGATTGAAAAAACTCAATAATGCTTTCTTGTCGATGTCCTAGGTGACCCGAAAATGCGGTTTGTGCTTTTCCTTTTCAAAATGACTTGTTTGTCCTGTTGAGTGTGTTTGGTGCGTGACCGCGAGGCACTACGAGATGTAAAAGTGTATCTCACAAACTTCATGCTTTTTCTTTTTTTTTCTTGGCTAAAAGCTTCTCGGTATACAAATTAATCGTTAGTATTTAGCTTTACCTGGCTAATTTTTAGGTTTCAAGTTGGAGGTCGTTTTTGTCGTGTGCGGAGTAAGCAACAACCAAATGAATCTGTCTAGATGTGACGTTTTTTGCATTGCTAATCAGCTTTAATCAACTATAGATACATCCACTTGGCTTCCTTAAATCTAATAAATTGGCGACGTATTCTTTTTGACTGTATCTGCTATAAGTTATAATTTAGCTTGTACTGCGTGACATGTGTTTAAGCATAAGTTATGAAAAAATCCTTATAAAAGTAGCCACAACCAGACACCGCAATATGGTGTTGAGTGGATAAAACATAGCAATTTCTTGGGAACATAGTAAGGTTCATAGGCATGTGATACTCACGTAGTTAAACGATACACAAACGATTTACAAACTCTTCCCGTGACAACGTCGCCTCGAACGCTTATAAAGTCCGTTTTTCTCGGCGCCATCGTAAAACAGAGAAGTAGAAGTCAACTTACACTAGACTTATTAGCAAGACAGTTAGCGTTACTTAAAACACACTATAGGATATATTTTTACACCTTTAGCCAAGTAAACAATGCTTGAGTCGTATAAACAATTTGGTTGTAAGTCTGCACGATAGTTGTACATATTCACAGGAGAAAAAAATGCTTTCAGTTTCTTTCTTGTGACCATATTTAAATAAATATTCATACCTAGATAATTCGCAACAATACTAATACGAGTGAAATACAGAGTAATGGTAGAAGATATCACATGGGCTACGGAAAGGAATAACAGAGGGAAACCACAAGGAACGTCTTATGGGTTGGTCAAAAGTCACGGACTTTTGAGTTGAAATAGTCAAGTCAAGTCGCAGCAATAGCATAGTGATAGAGTACTCGCTTTACGTGCGTAAGGTTGTGGATTCAAGTTCACGACCAAGCCATACCAAAAACTTTAAAAATGGCGCATAATGCGTCCAAGGTTGGCACTCAGCATGTACGAGATAGATAATGAAAGTCAAACAGACAGTGCTACCAGTGGGTCAGACCCGTACTATATCATCACTCTGTATTTGCACAGCTGTGTGGCCTTAAGGCTACGGAAAAGGAGATGGGCGCCGCCCTATACACAAAAATGGCATGAGAAAGAGCTTTAACTTGAACTAATACGTCAAGGCAAAATGTGTTGCTGGCCTTTGTGCCTAAATTAGGCAATGTTAATTTTAAAATCCCAGGAGCTTTGGGCTTTACCTTCCTGAATCTCCATCCATGCTCCCTCTGAGTCCAAGATCAGCAGCTGTATTTGCTCTTATTCAAGGCTCTGGCAGGTAAGCAAGGGAATTGAAATTATATACAGAGTTCTCAGGCTTCACGCAGCTTGTTTAAATCCTTGCAGCTTAAATGATAAGCAAGAGAAAACACTCTGTCTAATAATAAATTGGACTTCATACTTCTGTAGCCAATTGCAGTATTTCGACGCCGCAAATTCCTAAGACTGTCTTTATTACCTTGAAAGACTCACGTGTGTTGCTTACAAATGCTCTCCCTAATGTTCGTGTCCTAAGGATGCTAAGACAAAATCCTGTGGAACCTACCTACACTTAAAGTCCCGAACACCGATCGCTCGATTCTGGTGTATTCAACGTGGTCCAATCAAAATCACTACAATGATTTTCAGACACTTCTGGTGGAAATTTACTCCTCTGGCCTTAAATTCAATTTCTTCAGTTACTGAAATGTGTGACACTTCTTTGTACTCCTTGTTTACAAACCGTTCTGCGATTGTTTGTGTCTAAGCGAGAATCATACTATCAGTCTAATTGTTTACGGAGAAAGGTGGATTAGGATGGCGTATAAGACAACAACCTCTCCATAGACA
Organism: Chironex yamaguchii; assembly: GCA_024741275.1. NCBI lineage: Eukaryota > Metazoa > Cnidaria > Cubozoa > Chirodropida > Chirodropidae > Chironex > Chironex yamaguchii. The sequence goes on from JANTCA010089892.1 coordinate 15,462, forward strand.
TGTTAAGGTAACAAATACAAGAAGTGGGTGTAAAAATATATCGCATCAGCTTAAGGAGACCTAAATAGTTTCCTCTAAACCAGGAATACATTGGTCTATCATCAAGTTCCAGCACTTCCTCATTTTTTTCCAACTCGTGATTTCATCTGTACAGAGATTTAGGAAGCCAAATTTTAAATCTCGGCCTAGGTCTTTGATCTCTACTTCCATTCCAGTTCAATTCAAACTGGCTCAGACGATAACTTTATGTTTGCGCTTGCGCTATGTCCGGATCGTGTTACGGGAGTTACGATTAATTTCACACTATCAGTTTATATTTTGGGACGTAATTTGGTAGGCACTTTAAGACAGTGGAAGCAAAAGTGTTCAATCTTCAGTTTCGCGAGGGGTAATTTTTCGCCACCTCCTTGAAAGTACTAACATCCGATCATACCCTTGTGATATTAACATTGAATATTGTTTGAAGAGGGAGAAATATTTCTCACCATAAAAGCAGCATCAGCCGCACGTGGGTGAAAAATTATATCACGGTAATCTATTGTCGTTGTTTGTGAGTGTTCCTGTCTTCTTTATAAGTTGTGGTATGGTTGGTTAATGTGCAATATATTCTATGGGAGACATGTTACGCGAAGGCGATTGCGTTTGTTACGTGCAACTTTCGTAAAGACCACGGCATCGTTCACCAGGACGGAAAGCACTAGGTTGTTGTAAAGATAAATTCAAGTTTCAGTGATCAAACTGTTGCTTATTGGTGCAGGCTACAATTGTCTAAACGTTGAATTTGTGATATCATGCAATATCAGCCACATGGACTTTAACTTCCTTTTTAACATGCAGAGGAAAGTTAAATATGTATCATGATTATTGTAAACAGCCGTCTTGTTCATGCTAGGAAAGATAAAAAATCAGTATCTTTAAAAGATTTTGCTTAATTATAAGTCTACGAATAATTCACTTTTTCTAGTCGTCATGGAATTTTCACTTCGGAGAAGTGTCTTCAGTCTTTCGGTGCTGTTAAGTTTGTCAATTTACGTGTCAATATTACCGAGTTCTCCCGAGAGTGCTGTGCTTTGGCCAGACAACCTGTCACAAACATATGCCAATTTTCAGACAACCTGATCCACTAGTAGGGTTGTAGTCTGCACAGAGATTACTGTATGTAACTAGGTCTAAAAACGCAGTTTCATGTCAAAAATGTAACTTTTTGTGCCATAAGAATAAGGGTACCTTTTCTCAAATAGAAATCCCTTTTATCTATTATGCTAAATTTCACAATTTCTACAAGATAAAGGATCATAGGAAATATGCCTTAGATTTAATATATAATAGACTACCATTAGGTATCACTGAATATTTCCATTAAATCTAACATTTTTCAGTAGAGTTTGTACTGTGCACACATAATCCACAATTCAATAGCTAATTACAGTTTTTGTGATAATGTTATTTTCGAGATCATTTATATGCTTTCATTGTTAAGTGTTTACATTATTAGTTGCTTGTTAAAAAATGTTTGTAAGTATAAAAACTCAGAGGCCATCGCCTCTTGAAGAAGTGTTGTGGATGCACAAGGAAACAGACAAACAAATACGATACGCTAGTTTATGTCGACTTAGTTGAAGCCAAAGATGAAGTTTTATCATGCTGAATAGGAAGCTTTTAGTGAGCTACGTTTCAAAACATCCTTGTCTAGTCGCAAGGCTGCTATAATTGAGGTAAAAACTAAGGTAAAATAAAGCAAAATTTTCCAGGTTCGTCGCTTACTTCAAAATACAAATGACAACACCTTTTGGTTCTATGAAAAGTACTGGTTTGCAAAATATTCAGTGCAGGAGCCATGCAAGAGAATTTGAAAGAAAATAAATTTAGCATTTTTGCCATCACGAAGTAGGATAAGTATTTATGGAGTTTATTGCTATCTCTTTTATTTGCGAAAGTATTTTTCTGTATTGAATATAAAAGCTTACAAATACTAATTACTACAACGCAACGAACTGCTATACTACTCTTACAAGGACGATATCAGGAGGAGCAAAATATCATGTCTACCCCCCTGGCCATTAACATAAACCTAAACTCAACTAATTAAATAAATTAGAAAATACTACAAGAAATAGAATATTTAGGGAGAGAGGAAGATCTACATGCTTTCATTCCTGACTTATTCAAATCTTTTGGAGACCTTGAGGGAAAGAATTTCATATATTTGATACTCAAGGCATATATTTGCAAATGATATGGCGGTAGAAAATGTGATCTGGTAGCTTCTATGTTCTTCTACACAATTCTGCTTATATAGATAAGACTGTAGTCAGACAGATCGCACCAGGCTGTAGACGACTTTACTTGATCATTCTTGGCCTGGACCCTGGAACTCTTACTCTCTACTATGTTCCAGACGTTCCTGTGCATAGATAAAAAACTCACCGTTTCATGTGCAAGTCTCCGAAAATGTAAGTGTTTTTAAAGCAAGCCTAATTAATATGTAAATGACTGGTAAAAAAAGCAGGATAAAATTTCAAATTATCAGTAATTGTTAGATCTATAAGGGCGCAAATTTTTAAGAGTTCCAAAAACAGAGGGAAACGAGTAGAAAGAGCATTGAAAGAAGAAGAAGCTAAAAGAGAGGATAGTCAAAACATCTGACAGTAATGGAGACAAATAAAATCTATAGGATTATGGTTAGCCTACTAGTTTGTCTGAATGTCATCGCGAAAAAGTATGCGACTGAAAGAATAGCATGTACGCTGTCACAGTAATAAAGGACAAATGTTGTGATCTTTGCTGTTGTTTTCAGAAGAAAGACAACCCTTAGCTCTAAGACCTGTTAAGATGGGTTGTTGTCCCTAATTAAAACTGCAGTATAGATGTTAAGGTTAACCTTCCACTATTTCTATAGAATAAAACGTTTTCAATCGATTAACATGTTTTGTATTAACTACTGAGCTGTAATTTGCTAGCTGCCGCGTTAAAGTGGATAACTGACTATTTTGCAAGTTAGGGGTATGCGAAGTCAAACCCTGCCACCGCAGAAATAATGCCATTGGTGAAAGTGGAGAAGGAGAGTACTCTTATGAAGAGCTTACGTCTTACTTTATTTCTAGGCCTGGGGCAGGGGTCAGCTAAGTTAGATAATGCGGATCCTACAGTTCCTACCAGTTTTTGGAAGTAACAAGCAAAAAATAATATGCTTCCAAAAAAAGATAGATTAATTGATTAATGAATAAAACGGTGCTGTGTGTCTAAAATACAATATATTAAGTGCTTATGGATAATACAGTGCTCTGCGTCTAAAATGCAGTAGTCAAAGTGCTTAATGAATGATACAGTACTTATACTATACATACAAAATGTCCCCACTGCACAACACATGTCCAGATATTTTCGATAGATATTTCAATGTCTTTCTCTCTCTTAATTTATCTGAGTGATGTTATAGATACCGCTCATTATGGTGAGCTTATTTGTCGTCATGACTACCGAAAATCATCGCAATTAAGTTTATCGTGTTAGCAAAGCATGACCTAAATAAACATTTCTATACTTCACTAGTGGATGGCATTGCGCTACATTTGTAAGGTCCTGTGTAACAGATCATAATTTTAAGTCTTATTGTCGCCATTCAAACATGTACTTCTGTTCTCATTTTTCTGTAGCAAGGAGGCTCTAGCATGAAACACTTTTACAGACCACACAGAAAGGTTTTCTTGATCGCAATTTTCATTACAAGTAGCTGAAGCAAAAAAGCTCGCAGAGAATCAAGCTATATTCCTATATTTCTTAACCATGACATATTGTGAACTTTGCAGCTACAAGAGGCTGTATGTTTTGTGTTAAAGGAAGCTTGTTGACTACAAACTGAGTTATTCATCTCTCATGGGGCACAGCTTCTCTTGTCGTAACCGAAGTCTGAGTATCAAATGACAAAGTGAACGTACAACATTTTAACTAAATAATGTTGAACATTTGAATGTAGGAATTCGTGCAGATGCATAAATGTGAGAAAATTAGAACTTTTGTGGGTTGAGAGGACCCACCAGTAGTGGAGTGGATGTCTAATTATTAATGCTGCAATAAAATGTAAATACAAAAAATGCAAAGTCAAACAGACAAATTTTATTCAACAGAAAACGCTTTCAATTGGATATAGTGATTCCCACTGAGCATAGACACTTACTCGTGTTTATACGCAAATTTCAAAAACAATATAGAGGAAACTAAGTAGTCAAAAATGCACAATAAACATATCCTGAAGACACCAGTTTTGTTTGGGCCAGATGTTGTAGCCATAAGACTTCGACTTATGGAATCCGTTTATTTTGACGAAAAAAGCACTAATCACACTATCCAAGACTATATAAAACTTCAATCAAGACTACATGTTATATTTGCTATTCAGAGAAAGTTATATTTGCTATTTCAGCTGTTTTACTGCTTCACAAATCTCAAATTGATGTGCAACTATGGTCAATGCATGCTGCTAAGCCACTTGCTTAATACCCCCTTGCTTAATTTTGAGTAGAATTTAGAATTTTCCTTGGCCTATTAATAAAGATTTGTTTCCATGCTTTAATTTAAGTTGGCACGAGATCAGGTTATATGTCACAGATAAAACGACTATAAGGGACACACTGGTTTTTCTGCCACGATTACACTAAAGACGCGCCATTTTTCAATTATGATCCCAAGCGGGTGTTCGAGAGCCACCAGTCGGAATCTGACTATGTTATTACTCTTGGACCATGACCAAATGTATAGGGAAATAAAATCTTGATTGCATCACAGTTCCTCAACTGGTAACTTTATTCTACAGATGAATGGTGCTCTTTCAATATCTGTCTGATCGTCGATTTTTTTGTTTCGGGCTATAAGACTCCAACTGTTTAAAAAAGCTTCATTTCTTGTTATAATCTTTTTACTAGTTAACGATCAATTCAAGATGCAGACATAATAATCTCTTCGTTCCTAATTCTTTTTTTCTTTCTTAATAAAGTAAGTTGAAGCTTGCAAAATCAACTCCATATCATAAAACATTAACTACAATTTGCTTTGTTTGTTGCAAGTGACTGAAAATGTGTAGCTGGCGTTATATTAACAAGTTATAAAGCGTTTTGTATTGAAAAGCATCCTAAAGCGAACACCTAACAAGTTTGTATCGCACCTGTTGTTAAGCTGCCATTAATCACATAAAAAGTTGGCAAGCTTAAGCTGCAGAGATGACCAGGGGACATCGTCCTTTAAGTGGAATGCTCTAAACGTTCGTAATTTACATTTGTCTCTGTTTTTCTTTGTTAAACAATTTTCTCATACTGATACGTCAGTACTAGAAAACTGAGTAGCATGGAATCTTAAGAACGAACGCTTCTGGAGGTAATTAAGACTGCCTAATGTGTATCAATATTCACTGATCTGAAATTTAAGGTGTCAAGGAAACATACAGCGTAATCAAATGCTACATAGAAATATCGATCGGATTTGCTTGCTTGTTAATTACAAAATGGGTGACCTGCTTCACGTTTCACATAGAGTATTAAAAATACTTTTCCCCATTAAGTTTAATCGTTTTCCATTAAAAACCTTTTCAAGCAAAGACTTCGTAGTATATAAGCGTTTCCTTATAAGCTATTCTAAAAAGTCTTAAATACTGTTTTGCATCCAACAAGGATGAGGGCTGGGGTTACTAGAATTATAGAAGCAAAGAAAAGTGCATAAACATTTTGTTTAGAATTTCGGTGTAAATTTTTGTTCCTTGGGATAAAACAAAGCAAACTATAGTTGCTGTCAAATACTGCTTTAAACAAAGAGTTGTTTATGAGTTTCGAGTGAAATCTCTTCAAATCGGTAAACATTGAAACATTTGCGTCAACTTCAGAGAAGTGATAGAAATTAAAGACACAAAAGCAAATTTTTGAGAGTAATGATTTTTTTCTGCCAAAGTTAGGGAGGCAAGAATTACGACGCAAGTATTTAACCGAATCTATAGTGTATCGACATTCTGTATTACTCATTTCCTTCAAACAAATAGTTAAGTATGTCTAAAATTTAAGACGAGAAAGACAAAGTCAGGAATTTTTATAGGCAATGACTACTGATGTACTAACACTGGTACGTCTGTGTATGATCGACTGTTAATGCAGTAACTTTTTGTAATTCAAATGTCCTATTCGAAAGGCCACTGCCGTTGTCTAGTCAAAATCGGTGGTTTTATTGAGTCCCATTACCAGTTAGAAGGCACTGTCGCATGCGGTAAACATGTAAACATCTACAGACGAGCACCATAACCACCCTACTTTCCCCTCTGTTCACTGATCATGTGTTCGCCGTAAACAAAGTCAATGATTGGTGCAAAGATTGACAGAAAGCGACATGCTTTACTATTTATGGTGGATACACTTTTCAAACAGTTGATTAGCGAGGCAATATTGTCGTAAGCTACATCATATATTAAAGTACATCAATTGATATGTTATACATATATACAAATATTAAGAATACGCTTGTAGACAAATTTTGTAGGAAAAGTTAATTTAACTTGGCTATGACCTGGTAAGGAAAAGTCATTGTTGCACCAGTCAATACCAGCCTTATATTCTGTGGAGAATTGTCTTTAAATTTACTTTGAATTTCATACAGAGAGTAGAAGCCTTTTATAGCCACGGACACCAATCTATTACTGTCAATTGTGTCGATTCTCCTGCTACGTATTTACAGCTCTTGTCGAAAAGCAGCAACGGGTTAAAGAAGAGACAAATCGGTGGAGTTTGCCTCTTTTTATCATCATCTCAGTTACTGGAATTAAATTTATCAATATCTCTTTCTTGAACGACGGAAACATCTTACATTTTAAGACATTATGTCTTCGGAAAATTATCGTACTCCAGCTCTTTTACTGGCAAATGTTGCTAGCACATTAAACAAGGAATATACTCAAATGCAACCAAATCCTCGATATTCGGGACCTCTGTTACATTTTAGTGATACCACGAAAAGACCAGATCCTAGACTTATGATCACGTCTCATTTAACGGACACTAAACTTTCTCCGGAAGAGCGGAAAACACCTGACTGTAAAGCGAGAAGTCCATGTTTAACAAAACAGAACAATAAAGAAACCACAAACGACAAGCCAAGCCCTACAAAAGAACAACAAGGATCGAACAGTTTACCTTCGTATACTGCGATGATAGCACAAGCAATATTAAGCAAAGATGGTAACAAATGCACTCTCAGTGAAATTTATGAATACATGGAGAAAACATTTCCATCCTTGGAACGAAGAGGCACTGGGTGGCGGAACTGTGTACGACATACTCTTTCCTTGAACGATTGTTTTCTTAAGCTTCATCGCCCAGAGAATGGCCGCAGTTGTAATTGGGCAATTCATCCCACTTATTTTGACAGCTTTTCCAGAGGAGACTACAGGAAAAGAAGAACTCTAAGAAAAAGGCCTCGAAGTTTATCTTGGCTCGAGCCTGGATTTCCTTATCCGTTACCATATTTTAGAGATCAAGACTATCTTCCATCAGTAACTCATCAGCCACATTCAAGTTACCAAACTCATAACTTTCCACATCCTGCAAGTCATCATAATCATCAAAATCAACAAATGCACCCAGTACCTTCCCCTCATCAGACTCATGCAACCCATCCATCGCATGCAAGCAGTCAAACGTATAATCACCAGACTTTTTCGTCACACCAAACACGTGTTAATCATGTCACCCCACCTCCTAGTGTTCCTCAAGTACAATCTTCTACATGGCAATATCCGACCACGCCTAGTAACTCATGGAACAATCAATCAACATACCACAACATGCAACATGTGCCCACACCAACCCCACCTGTTACCAACCACTTATCAGAATACCGAGCAACATTTTATTCCCATAACAATCACTCACATTCTTCTCCGTGCCATTACATGGATCAAAACTGTCACTGCTATCCCGGGAAATCTCAGAGACACGGATATCTTCCCTAGAACACTTAAGTCACTATGTGACAATTATTTGTTATTAATGCTCACTGTAAGTGGTCAATTATGAATAACGAGTAGATTTATCAATAATTATAAAATCGACATTTGTGTCAAGAGTGTCGTTAGAAATGACACCTGCGAAATATTTTGTTCGCGGCCATAGAAATAAATAGTATACTGATCATTTTAGAAATTTTTGCCTTTTTCTCTAGCCTTACGATTGTTCTTCCTGACAGCCATCATTGACTTATATTTAGATGGCTCATAGTACATAAAATCAAATATTTCAGACAGCTAGAAATGTTATTTGTGTCAAGTTCCGGAATTACACTTTTAATGTATGCTTTTATTAATACATTTATCAAATCCAAGACAGTAAAGAATAGTACGTTATGTTTTGATTTGATTACCTTGTTTTGCAAAGAAAATTTATGTTTCCAATCCCTCATTTAAAGCAGTGAAGTATTGAACCAAAAGAGATTAATTGTTCATGCCATTCCTAAAATCAAAACAAATTGAGACTGTTACAAAAAGCACTAAATCTCTGACTTCAGACATCGTAGTTGACCCAACCCTTTCTAAAGTTTTAGACACAAGGAGTGAAAATACTTCAGAGAACCTTTTTTCATGTTCAGCTTCATGGGAAACGAGAACTCTGTATTCAATTACACCTTATATACATCTCTAACATCCAAGTAAGCAACATAGGAAACATTCTGGGAAAGAATTATACTAGGGCAGGAATTTAGTTTTAAAAATTTTAACAATGCATTCTCACAAAATATTCACCCTTTTTTGGTCTGGTAGACAAAACATGTATTTTTAGAAAATATACACAATCTGGTGACATAACAACGTTTGATAAATTCATGCTAAAATTTTTCTTTTTACTTGTCTAGCTTTGAATTTTGTATCGATAACAACATCATCAAATGAACAGTGATCAGAACATTAGAAGACGTTTCTGCTTCAGCAACAAAAGCTGCTTTAAAAACAAGTAAAACTCAATTGATTCCGACTATGATAGCATTGGAAGTTCTTAAGGCTTTCATATCAAAGACAAACAACGACTGCTTCAAGAAAGGGTAGAACGAATGTGATTTATGAATCAGAATGCAATCCATAGCAAAGTCCATAGTCGTAATAATTACGTGTCTTCATTTATCGACTCCGAAGATAATCAGTGAGATTTCCTCATGAATGTGAATTCCAGCCTGAAGATCAATAATGCTACCTCATCGCCCTAATGTCTTGCCGACGGGTTAAGGTCCAAGTAATCGTCAATAGAAATCACAAACAAGTCAGGGTGATTACGTTTGCACTCATGGCACGTTTACATACCTGGTTTACAAATTGAAAGTTCTGTTACTTCTAAGTGTCATCCTTCTTGACAACGTGAAGTGTTTTATGTACACTGTCAAAAACAGAGCAGAGAATTAACGGGTAACCTTTCCAAACAATTCATCCACGATTTTAAAAGATTTATCATTTTTTGGTGAAGCACATTTCACAAGCTATTGTAACGAATCTGTTCTTGAAAGCGAATGGCATGCCTTAAAATCAAGCGTTTTTATATTTTGCATTACTTTTTTAAAAGTAATTTATTCTTTAAGAAACCCAAAGGTCAACAACCGTGGAACCTTCTTGTATCCAGAACAAGGAAATGATGCAGCTGGCAAGGCAAAGGAGATGATAGAGCTTGGATGAATAAGGTTTTCCGTCGAAAGCATTAAAGTCAATTTCATTGTCCTAATCAGCTATAAAAAAAGAAGAAAAGTAAAATTTGAATTTTATTGTTATGTTCTTTTTTCTGAAAATCTCAAAATATTTTGTTACAACAAGGGTATTCTTGTAACAGGGTCATGTATTTTTGAGCAGACATTTTACTTATCAGCTTTAATTTGAGTTACCTGTACTCAAAACATGAGTGTTCTTGCTTGATTTTGTATTAAACATTGTTTGAAATTTTCTCAGTTTTTATATAAGCAAATTATGTTTAAATCTGAAGACATTACTTTCTTAAAAATGTTAGCACGATCAGTCTCAAAGAGATCCATTTGATACTTTCATAATAGAGTCGACCTTCTAATAACGGCGATTGTAAAAGAACCCAACATTAACATTTCTAAAATCTTAAGACTCACTAATAAGATGTAAAATTCCTTTTTAGCTATGCTTGAGAATAGTGTAATTAGCTGAAATAATTAACTTCTAGACTCCAGTTTTATTTGAGATGAAGGAGTTTTCTTTAAGCATTCGACTTTTTCAATAGTTGCCTTACCAATCACATTATTCAAGACACATTTCGTTCGTGCAAATATAATGATTTTCAACAGGTATAACCGATTATAATTTTACAAATGTTTGAATTATCCAGATGCAAAAAGGCCCCTCTTTATTGGCTTGAAACATGTAGCGTTAACCATCCAACATTTTTCTTTTCCCGAGACACGTTTATTAAAAGAAAGATACGTCTGGATATATCCATTAGAAAAATCGTTCATCTGAGTTATCCATTTATAAATGCCTTTTAGCTTCTGCTAATTTTGGGGGTATTTACGTTCGGCGTGGTTCTTTGAGTGGTTCTCTGAGAGGTTCTCTGATTGGTTCTCTGATTGGTTCGCTGAGTAGTTTTCTGAGTAGTTTTCTGAGTAGTTTTCTGAGTGGTTCTCTGTGGTTCTCCGAGTGGTTCTCCGAGTTGTTCTCTGAGTGGTTCTCTGATTGGTTCTCTGAGTGATTCTCTGATTGGATTCTTTGACAATTTTCACATTCTAGATGAAGCTAATTATATTCCCGCCATAGTCTTACATGAAAGCCTATAGTTCCATACATCAAAGCACATTAGATAAATAGAATAACTCAATAACCTTGTGTCTTTTCTATGAACCCTGTTTGACATTGTATCAAATATTTCTTCTGTGGCCTTTTCTTTCTTCTGGATTAATGAGTGTCGTAAACAACTCAATTTTGCAGCACCGATATTTAATTACAAGTGAAAATATTCCCCAAGCACAGCATTTCGTTAGATGAAGATGAGACAAGATTATCCCAGACAGGTTTTTCATTGCGTCCTTCATACTGTATTAGCATGAAACAACTAGTAGCAGTATGAGATGAGTGAAATTAAATCCGCAACCCTCCAACTCACAAGCCTGTGCTCAAACAAAAGTGTCATTCCAACATAAGGATTTTTATGTATGCTCATTCATTTTGTGTATCCATGTCTCGTGGTATTCCTGGTTTCTTCAGTGAATTCTTACATATTGTTAATTGAAGATAACTGAAGATACGTAAGCCAATAGCTATTTTATTGAAATACTGACTAAAGAGCTGTGCAATCCAGAGTTCCATTTTAACAACTTTAGCTATGGTATTAGTTGTATAATTGAGTAACGTACTTTCTACTTTGTATGGATAAAACGTGCGTTTTAACTTTTTGAAAAATTGCTTATTATTAGTTAAGTTTTGTATAGCAATAAGTAAAACTGGCTAAAATATTTGCACAATAATTACCAAATGACCGAAAAATTCTGCTTCATTGTATTCATCTTCTGCATGTTCCTCAATTTTAATCGATGCGTCTTTCTCTCTCTCTCTCTCTCTCTCTCTCTCGAACGAACGAATCATTGCATTGCTTAACTTGATTGTATAAAAACGGCGGCGTGCATTACTGTTAAAGAAGCTGTGGAATGTGAGTGAGAAAAAAATTTCTACATGAATTGTTGTATGATTAACATGGAATTCTCTTAAATTTCCAATTGTGTTTCCTAATATATTTGAGGTATATGGTTAGGTAGCTCCTCTGGACAATGCGTATGAAATTACTTGTAAAAAAGAAATAATAAAACACATCACAATGATGAAAGAGAAAATTCAGTTTGGCAGATAAACTATCCCTAATACCGTGTTGGATACAATCGATCAAGTAAAGACAATCAACTAGAGCACGTACACAAATTTGACAAAAATAATCGATACAATAGCAAATGGTAGACATGGAGAGGTAGAAAACAGTCTGTGAAATCACTTAACTTTTAGAACAAAGAAGCAGGCCAACGTTAATTGCAGTTGATAGTTGCAGCTTTCGTTATTCTCTTGTCATTCAATGTAAGTCCTCCAGTAACTAAGATAGGTAGTACATGAAGTCGGAAAAGGTTAATTAAGAGAACTAATTCTTTGAAGAGTGAAACATTACAAGCTACTTCTTACTCGATTAAAAATCACAATGAAGGTTACACTTCAGATTAGTAGCCATATTAACCTATAAGAGCAAGTCGTGAGATTTACCTAAGCAGGAAGACAGAGAGCAGGAATTACTGTCTGGAAGGACTTGCTGTCATAAATACACTTCTTATTGTCGTTATAGTAGCATTATTAATTACAATTCTACAAATATTAGGAGTGATGATTAAGAACTGTTCGTTTGCTGCAGGATAATCTTGCTCGAACTGGTAGAGAACTCGTTTGCGGCGGACAAGAGCTGCAGCACAGGCAAGAGGAAACCACGCAAGATGAGATTACGTCGTTTATTTGGATTCTTGATACCAGCAGAGATCCGGGTAGTAAAGGACAGAAGTACAATTATACTTATGATCTCTTGGGCATCGAACCTGGGTCTCACGGCTGTAAATCTGACGCTCTTCCTACTGAGCTAAGCCGTTTAATAGGGAAGGTCAAAAGACTATAGGTCATTCAACCCCGATCGTCTACCCTTGCTACTGCGTGTATCCGGGAAGTAACTTCATTAGCATGATCCCATGCAGGCCTAGAAAAATATTGATCCAGGCAGCATCACGAAGTGAATAGCGAAAATTATTCCCATTAGCGTTACGATAACTGAAAGAGCACAATAGGCTGCAGTCTGTCATGCTGATCAATGATAGATGATCAGTATAATCTAGAATACACAAGCCTAGTAAGTGATTGAGAAAGACCAAAGTTGTATATTTCAGTACCAGATGGATCGGTGCCATAGGCTACTTTTATAGTGAATATCGGGATTCCTGAATAAAAAAATATTTCAAGATTTATGAGTTGATAGAGTCTTAATAATTCTATCAGAGACAGACTGGAATGGAAGAGCAATTTTGAGAAGACGGAGAGCAATAAAGACAAAAAGGAACTAGTTGAGCGCAAATAAGAGAGCATATGAAATACTCCGGAAGATCTTTGAGGCCTTCTACTAACAGAAGGAAAATTTTAATGAGAAACCAGGCCGAAGAAGATAGCCAGGAACAGCAAAAGTATTTACAAAGTCAAGTTCAGGGTACGTCTCACAAGAAACACGAAGTGTGTAGTACGTGATTTTGCATCTCATTCTCGCCAAATTTTTCAGAGGATGAAGTAAATGTAGCCAAAGGATTGCCAACCAGATTCAAATTCAGGGCTCTCAACCTAGCAAACATGGCATTTCAAACTCACTTGTATTATGTTACTGTTGTCAGAGCCAAAAGAGTCCTAATTAAAATAGCAATTAGGAAACTACTCAACCCCCTGATCAACAAGAAGAACAGGAAAACACAGAAAGTAGTTATTTGAGTCATCAGAGGCCAGTCATGACAAAAGTGCAAGCATTTCATGCCCTTGCCAGAGTACAAAGATTATAAATTAATCAGCCTCTATTCTAGAAAATTGGCAAGGACAAAGAGAAGACTAGGCAAAAGGCAAAGCTTTCCACTCCTTAGTGCGCTTTTTATCGGGTTATTCTAAACTTCAGCAAGGTTGCAAACCAAAGCTCGAGTGTTATCCTACACGTGACGTAGACTAATGCCCGCTTGTCATCAAGTCAGTATTCCATATCTTTGTAGCTAATGGCAAGGAACCTAGATAAATAGTTTGGGTAGTACGATAATAGCGAGAAACATCCTGAGTGAGTTTTAGGCTCGGATTTTTCTATTTTATTACAAGTGTAATAAAGACATGTTTATTATCATATTGTAAACCTGGGGTTTTATTTCACGCAAGTATCACTTGCCAAGTATCCGGCATTCCTTTAGGCTGCCACATTTGCCCAGAACAAAATCTCCTGAAACTTTTGAAAATATTGAATTTCTGATGAATACGTTGTGGATACTATATATTAACCTTGACCTCCTTTTTGTTGGGAGGAGCAAGTTAATAATTCAAAGGAAGTGGCGACAACTATTTTGAAACAATTTTCCACGTTGTTACACAAACAAGAAACGAACAATTTTGGTTGAAAAGATAAACAAGATTTGATCACGAACTTTTCAATTTGGGTTACGAATGGAAAGCCAGGGCTGACATTTGTGCAGTACTTGCAAGAAAATTAATCTCGTATGGATATCTAAGAAGAGAAGACACCTGTTCCCAAAGTTGAATGGAAACTATCATTTCAACCAAGCTGTCATTTCACGGAGTTAAAGAGTTATTTTAAAGGATTTCAACAAAACAGGATTTTACAGAGTTGCAGATGAAGTTATGAAGACAGAAACTTAAACGCACACTTATATCCCTGTCGCTGCTGCAACTTGTTTATTCAAAATGTGTAAAGTTACTTTTGCGATAGCAAGACTGTCACTCATTTGTCGTCATTGTCAACTATTTTCAAACAACCACAAATGTGAAAAATTATGAATATGTTCATTTGACAGTGAAAACGTTGTGTCGGTTTGTCTACATTAAATGATCGTCTAAATAGCCAAGATCTACATAAGATAAACGTAGTTTATAATCTAATTTATAGTAATTAATCGAATAAGTAAAAAGTAATTTTATGCTAATTATTGCCTTTGATAACTGAGTTTCTGTTTAAAATGTAAAATCATTATACTAACATGAGTCATGCACAAGATAGACAGGAAAACAAAAAAGGTTCAGATAAATTTTGACAGCTATAGACTGTCCTACGCGGTCTGGCGGATTTTGCATTAGAAATTGTAACCTACTGGCTTCGTTATTTTAAATGGTTGCAAGATTGTTCCAGTATATGGGCGAGCTAATTACTGGCTGCCTTTCAAGTTCAAAACATTTTAGATAATATAAGCACAATTAATTATATTATAATTATATACTTGTGATTATACAGTATACAGGTCTATAAAATAATAATACATTTATTGAATATTAGGATAACAAGCAGAGGCAGGTTGTCTTTTTATACACGTGTTTGGAATTTAGTGGTTTATCTAATCTGCAGGTATCAGTAATTATGGGTCAGACTTACGCTACTTTCAACCGACATTCAAAGTAGCGCAATTTGTTTGGACAAATTTTGTCAATTCTCTTAAAGAATCAACCAAAAGAAGGAAAAACTACACTCATTTGCAATGTCTTCTTTTTTCTCGTTCCTGGTGCTCGAGTTTATTGACGTTTCTAGATAAACATTATCATAAAATTTAGATTTGTTTTACTCTTTACTTTTTCTTATATTCATTTTATTAATCTGTTCCTAAATTTAATGTCCTCAAATATGAGGCTTTTGTCGTATGTGAGAGATTTGAAAAGTAAATTCCGAAGTTCTAGGATTAAATAAATGTCCCAATGGAAGAACCTTACCGCTCTACAAGCTCATTAGTAAAATTTGCAACAAAGAGAAATAAATTAAAAATCCCTGAGCAAAAGGATGACTCGCAACAACTCAGTTCTTCCAACGTTTTCGTATCTTTCCTTACGTGGACCAATGCAAAGGGATTTTCAGATCACTTTAGCATTGGGATATAACGCCAGACACCAGTAGTGTTTTGGGCGCGGAAGTGCGTGCAAGAGACAATCGGACCATTAAGTCACAAGCCGTACCTGCAACATGTGACTATTAATCCCTAAGACCTAATCCAAGTTCAATTACGAACCACAATACATTTTTTACGAATGGGTTACTTATATTTACTGTTTTGAGAAACGCGCTACTACAGTGATCTCAGTTAAAATCCCGAAGAGTTACAAATACTAATGAACTTTCATATCTTGTTTTTATCTGGTAGAGTCGAGCATTTTCCTGGCACACAAAGAGGACGAAACGGAGAAATAGTGTCCTTACCTGGACATGAAGTGACATTTTATATAATCCATACAATGAATTGTGCAACGTATTAGACACTACTGTTCTGTAGGATTGTAATTACTAATACGATTATTTTTGCTCGATACAAATATGATTATGTTTTAAAACAGCATTATAAAAATACGAACTTTGTAAATTTCTTTACCTTTCAAATTATGCTACCAGTCGTATGGAAGTGATAAATACTTAAAAACATTTACCGTTTCGTTTAAAGAACATCATAAGATTTTGGACTTCATAATGTCACTGTTTAAAGTTAGACAACCTTTATAGAATGACAATGTGAAGATATAAAGTTTTGTCGTGTATTGCTGTAAACATACTTTTCTTTAGAACTGTCGTTTATTATAAAAATACACCATGTGGTGTTAAAATCATGGAGTGAGGCTTGCATCTACTAAGAATAAATACATTTTCTGACGCAAAGGGTCCTTATAACTCGTCATGTTGTCAAGCGATCAAGTTAAACAAATACGTTTTCTCACATCAAAAACAATTTAAAAGCAAACAAAGAGTTCACTGTAATCTAAACAATGGTGACCGACCAATTTGATACGAGTAATGTTAAGTAAAATGCAACAGTAATCCCTACCTTTCTTATTGCTCAAATTTTTTGTACAAACTGTATAGTTGGCAAGAAGTATATTAACAATTGCAGCATGAACTGCCTAGTGGGACGGGATTAGACCATGGAATCCGGAGGATCAGAGATGGCGCCACCGGGGGGGGCTTGGGGGCAGGAGCCGCCCACAAATCCATCGAGTTCCCCCGTCGGCACCTCAATTCTTGAAAAATTTTAAGCGCTGTCGGCACTTTCATAACTTTCACTTCCAGGTTTCTTTGTTGCATTGTCATCGCAGTGAACTTGAATTACCACAAAACTTTTTTGGTTCACTCACTGTCGGCACTCTGACATTACAGCCCCCCAGCATTTCTTCCCCGACGCCATCCCTGCGGAGGATTAACCAGAACCAGACTGTTCTATGTCGTTTGCTGCATAACGATGTCAGTGAAGATAAATGGCATCTTGTTACTCGAAACACGGATAACTTCGTACATGATGAACTGCTGATGGCAAGCGGAAATATCTCGAAGATCGCAAGGTCATCACTTTAGGAAACTTGTTTTCAATGTTATGCAATAGATATTTGTTGGCCCTTTTCTGTCACCACTCTGAAAGGTAAGAGTTTTCTTCTATTCGGAAACTCAGTTGCGTTACGTTCAAGTGTTGTAGAGCTCTTTCAGGGTTAAGACGTCTGCTTTTGTTTAGAACGGGAGAGTGGAATCGGATACATAGCATGGAAGTCAACCTCTGGTTCATTACCATAGAAAAGGCAGTAATTCTTTCTCAGCCATAGTATCTGCTACTCTTTGTCAAGACTCGCGATGCCATATAAGACTTTAAACGGGTGCAACTTTAATTCTTCTGGGTTCTAATCCGAGTTTGATTATTAAACCATGCTGCCTTTTGAATCTGTTTACACAGATTTGACCGGTGATTATTTCCACCATTGGCTGCAAGCAGTTCAATGTATCCCAAACCTTAGTCAGATTTCTCTGAAACGCCCTCGTAATTTCTTTGCAGCCCGCTCGCTCCCAATTTGTCCTACTCCTAAACCTTTAAAACTTCCTCCCCTAACATCCTTTGTGAGCTGCCTGTTTTTTCCCTCTACCGTGTGCATAACGGGGGCGTGGATCACTCAAGTAGCTGCAGGAGGGACGCGGTCAGTGCCCCCTTAAGCGTACATTTTGATCACAATTAGCCCCCTCTAACGACAGCTACTCCAAATGATATTTTTTAATTTTGGCTTAATTAAACGGAAGTCAACTAAGATAAAATCAACAATTTGGCAAAGATTTCAAGTAATCCTATATTCGGCCCCAATATGAAACCACAATTATTGGAAAGTATTCAATTTCTCTTTTAAGTGTAACGTATAGAGCTTTGCCGTCATATAGAGAGGGATTTTGTGTAGAGAGATCTGTTAACACACTTTTATATAAAGCACCACTTCATAAGGAGTCATTGTATAAGGAAGCTACATTTAGAAGGCCGAAAAATTTACGTACCTTACACCACTAAAGACGAAATCCTTAAAGCAACTTTTAAATTTTGATATATTAATTAAGAATTAGAACGTCGGTTCCATTTATTTGCAGTAAAAACTCATATAAATTGTGTATTGCGCATGTGTCACGTTTTTCATTGTGTAATAGCTAGCTTTGTTTTCCATAATAGTCAAACGGCAATAGGAAAATAGGCAAACATTGAAAACATCTTTTGTTTGAGCGGTTAGAATTAAGGAACCATTAAAGAACTTTTGGATCTACAGTTTGATCAAAAGAAGTCCAAAAATAAGGAACTTCAGGAACTAGACCTTGAGCTAGGTTCTTCATAAGAAAGCGTGTAGCTTCCCGTCAACATAATCAAAAAACTTCGATGTGAAATGCGGCGTATAGAGACAAAACTCAGAAACGGACATTGCAACATTGTTTTGTCAATATTTTCTATTCTTTGTATGTATGATTTATTCCAAATGAACTCTTCGTTTGCTATTATGTATCTGTTTTCTTTTATAAAAAACTGCCTGCCCCTCCCAATGTATCGTCCTTGCTCTAGCTCGACCCAGCCGATGTCTCCAGCTACATGCTTGGAATAGACATCAAATTGTTCTTTACAGCAACGCATCTGTTTTTTACCTTCCTGCCTGGACTAATCGATTGACTAGTCCTTCCTCCGAATGGATTTTAAGCCCAATTACCAATTAGCGGTTACTTTTCCACTTCGTACCATGTCGCAAACAAGGCCTCTGTGTGCATCCTCTTCACCCATCTCTGCCGTTTACAGCCATCCTCACCTCGTTGCATGAAGACCCGTCGGTTCGAGTGCTTTCCGCTTCTTACTCCCTGCGCCATGTAGTTTTTGGTCTCCCTTTCTCTCCTTGCCTTCTGGTGTCCACGTCAGTGCGATGTTGCAAGTCATTGTTTCTTTTCTTTCTGAGAATATGGCGAATGAATTTCCACTATCTTCTCCGGATGTCATCGCTCATCCTGCTCACTCCTGCTCACCGTAGTACTTCTTTGTTTGTCACTCTGTCCTGCCATCTTATTCTCGGTACTTTTCTCAAGCATTTGCTTTGGAAGACGTCAATCCTTTTCATCTCCCTTCGTCATCTTCCACGGTTTCCATCTGTACAGTAGGACTGACTTTACCAACTCTTGTACAGCATGATTTTGGTTCCTCGCTGGATGTTGTTCGTCCTTCATACGTCCTTCGGTTGCATGTATGCTTATTGTGTCTTCCGTTAGTGATGTCATTCGTCCCACCTCCTTCTTTGGACACTGTCGCGCCTAGGTAGACAAAGCTGTCTACATCTCCGACGCCATCACGTTTATAGTTACTGGATCGTTGCTTCTGATGTTTATTCTGATCACCTTGCCTGGACCCCAATTACCTAGTCTCTAAAAGAGCTATAATGTTCAAGCTAACTTGAAAGAACGAGTAACTTGCATTGGAAAACAGTTTTGGGAGCTTCTAAGTAACATTTGATAAACTAATTAAATTTCTAAAAAGTAGAGAGAGAAGTGAGTTTGGCTTGTGTGGCCTACCTCTTAAGTGAGTGAGGTAGGCAGGTCATACCAATTAAGGCTGCTAGGTTACTGCCGGAGAACATAAAGCCCCCATTTTCTGGTTTGGAGGACAGCTGCATCATAGACAAGATTCCTGTGGAGAATATCTGGTCATAATTTAAAACCGATACCTGTGTAGTACAAGGGTACCCATTTGCTTAACTGATTGCATTCAGTGAAATGCAAGCATTAGAGCAGGCACCGTATCAGCTGCAGGAGCTGCGGAGTTATTAACAAAGTTCTTTGTGAAGCATTTTGAGTGCTTATCTACTTTCAGAGATCAGATTTCGTACTTCACCATTACTGTGCCGAAGTTTGATTCGACTAGTCGTCATCCCTGTTTTGCCAGGCGGATGTCTCTTTTCGTGACAGGAAATTTGGCCCCGGCTCATTCTCTGGCCGTCAGGTTGTGGTAGAGGAACTTTCCCCAAAGACGGAACATGTCGCGATTTCCATGACGTTTCGTATCCTCACGAACCATAATCATGTCCGTAAAAACAAAGGCTAAGGCCTCTACATATGGGGAATCAAAGAAAGTCATGCAGGCTTGGACGTCGCCCAAGCCAACAAGATCTGCGGATCTATTTGATGAACCAGGACTGGGTCAATAAATCGGTGACTAGAATGGTTTAGGATACAAAAGCGACAAAGATAAAATTTGAAATGTTAGAACTTTGTGAGTACAGTAGAGTGAAAACTGCAAATCTTGTGGAAAGAGTCGATAGAATAGGGAGTTCTTGATTTCAATAGGACAAAATGATCTTGGATCTTAGATCGTTTCCCTATGGGTGATGGAAAACAACCATGAAATGGTTCTATCTGTGGCAAACTTTTAAGGGGAAGCATGAAGAGTTAGGTTTACAAGGCACATTCTATCATACACAGTATGAACATTTTTGTGAAGAGGACTTTTCGCAAAGCACGCTGAGTGCTCAATTTTTAATTTGTCACATTGTTATGTCGTTTTAGCTATTGACGATGCAATAACTCTATCAAAATCATCCAAATTTTGGAAAAGTTTGAGGAAGGATGAAGAGTTAGACGTATATGGCTGATTCTTTCATAGTCAGTCTGAACACTTGTTTGAATTGGGGCTCTCACGATAAGAAAAAATCGTAATCGATTAATCTATGACCAATAATCTAATCTTAATCGATTAATCGTCAATATAACGCTCTCCGAAATACATAAACAAACACAATCTACAAATAAGCTAGTTAACAGCTGATGTTTTATTCAATATTGAGGGGGCTTAAACCCCCTAGCCTCCTAGGAATTACGGTCCTGTACAATAACTCCTTCTGTTTTCTAAAGAATCGTTTCAATCTCAGACATCGCACACGACAGCCTGATATCTCGGCCTTGTTGACAAGCGCAAATATTCATTAAGAAGACGGGAACAGTGGAGAACATCAGGTTTGAAACATGCCGGGTTTTATTAATAAATGACTAACTAAGCTGTGATAAATCATGAAGTAATGTCCGTACAAGGAGTACTTAAGCTTAGGGCTATGCAGAAGATTTTTATATGAAACAAGTTAGCAAGATAAAATAAACTAAAACATTTTAGTTATAGCATTATTAATATCCTAGTAATCAACGTATATGTCTCGTGTTTTATATTAGCAGATACAGCTGCTAAGGAGAGGGTACTAATATGGTCCTGTAATCATTAGACACCATGTGTGAGAGCTGATAAGATGCACTGAATGCATGGACCATCGGAGGTACATGCCTGGTCGTTAACAAAGATTTGTAATCCATTACCAACCAAAATTTAATCGTGATCGATTAATCGATAAATCGCTAGAGGCCTAGTTTGAATTAGACCTTGTGTAGAGCACACTGAGTGCTCAATATTCAATTTGTCACATTGCTATGTCGTTTTAGGTATTGACGATGCAAAAACTCTATCAAAATCATCCAAATTTTGGAAAACTTTGAGGAAGTCTGACTTTTTTTAGACCTCGCGCAAGGCATGTTTGTTCTTCATTGAGTTTCTATGAAGTTATTGTGTCACGTGGGAAGGCCTTCTTGATTAAGACTTTTACACCTTAAGGACAATCTGCTGTTTTACTTGTTTAATGGTAGTTTGAATTACACCTTTTGTCATCAGGCGGTTTCACTACTTTGGCATTATTCCATTTGACGACAAAAAATTTGACGAAATCTTCACTGGTCTCCATATGTCTTGCATGTTGGGATTACTACAATACTCAACAATTTAGAATGACAACCCTGCTGAGAATTGTTCTCATCAAAAATACGAACTGTAACGATTAAGTTCGAAAAATATCAGACCATGGTTAAATCTTGTAATGGTTTTCTCTCACGGTCGAAACCAAGGCTATTTCTGATAAACTACAAAGGTGTAGAGAAAAGATGATATCGCCCAATAGGGTAGTTACTTAAACAAGCATATTTCTTAAACTAACAATCGAATTGTTACTTGATTGCCCAACGGGGACTATGGACGATGAAAATTTTCCTGCTGCGATCTCCCTATACTATATGGGGGCTACTATAGAGCCCCACTAGGCGTGAGATAATAATGCAGCCAAAATAGATTGACCTTGGCACCTGCACTAATTATGGATTGCTCGTTCTCGTTATCTGCATGTCTAAAATCTACTATTTGTACTACTCCGCAGATTCAGTTGGGCACTCAGGCCATTCTTGGGGGAGGAGGAAGCATATTTTTTCCAAGGATAGAAGTACCATCCGGCAGATTAACACTGAGCTTCATAGAGGAGCACATCCTGAAGGGAGTCCCCTGTAATCGTTCTCGCTAATTTCCATAAAAAGGGGCATAGAAACCTCTAAAGTAAGGTTATATCACGTAATCCATCATGTGCTCATGAAGATACTTGTTACTGACATTTGCAGCTACAATCTGCTGTGAGTTTACTCCGAAGCTTAACTAGTTTGAATGTTAGGACACTAACAAAGCTTTCCTTCCCAAACCAAACAAAAATACAATTATATACATATCCCCTTGATACGCCTGAATTTTCTGTACTAGCTTCTATGAATTTAATATCAGTTACTGGAGAGAAGAACCTCCTAGAATTACAAGTCTCTGTGTTTGCTTATGTTTGTTTATTTCCAAATATCTGATCAGCCAACTTTTGATGCAATAAGTGTTGAAGTATCCTCACTTCCAATGTACGTTTAGCACAGTAGTTTTGTCACTGGCCTATGAAACAAATGTAATTTTGTAAATGTCATCACAAACTTAGATATTGCTTTATTTAAATGATTAAGTAGCTTGTGGTTTCCTGTACCTTAACTAGGCATTTGTGTCAGTCCCTGCATTTATTTAGCAAGCAATGATTTTGAAAATCATTTTAACTGTTCTAGTGTCAGTGTCGTTAATACGGGGGTTGGGGAGCAGGACTTCATTCAACTTTGCTCAGAGAATGCACCTTTGTTAGCTAAGATACAAATATTATCAGCAGGCCATCAATTTTGAATAATTGACATTCTCAAGTGTTTCCAAATAATAATTTGTAACAGCAATCGCAATTTTAAGAGCTACAGACGAACTTTTCTTGAGTGGAGTTGAAATGTTTTTAGTTCTTCTGTAAAGATCTATCTAAGATGACCTTGGCTCTTCTCTTCAATGTATTCTATGTATATTCAAAGATAGCATTAACAGATATGTTTTCGCTGCTTTATACAGGCTGGTCTTGTCTCAATACATTTATGCCTAGTTAAAGCTAAACTAACCTGCTAATAAAGTTAAACTTAACTTACATTGGCACCTCTACTTTAGAAAACAAAATTATGTTAACATTATAATATTCAGTTACTAGCAAATTAGATGCTAGGCTTTAGAAAGTTTAGTAATATTGATTCTGACATTAAAAATCTTATCAAAATCGCAGTTAAAAGTCTTTTAGGATCCCCAAATATAAATGTCAATAGTAAAACGGGCCTCTCCCTTCAAATGAAAGCTGGCCAGTTGTACCCGAGAAAGCAAGGTAAATTCTGTACTTAAGTACAATTAGGCAAGAAATTTTATAGTTAAGTAAATATTGATTATTTTCAACGTTTCGTCGTTCCCCAAGACCAAAAAAGTGACATTTGTTGCTGACAAAAGTTGCATCTCACAAAAGAAAACAATTTTAGGTCTGACTTTTCTCATTATTACTTCACTGGAAACAATTACAAGAGTCAACAGAGATTACCCCCTAGCTACCTATTTGGTTGAAGACTCTATTTAACTCTATTGACTCTATTTCTGAGTAAAATCTTACCTCTGCTTTCTCCAAATCTTGCATGGGTATAGTGCACACTGGTTGGCTTACGGGATGACCTGCAGAGGTAAAGCAAACAATTGTATGCTCTCAGAGATGAATAAGCTATTGGCTTAAGAAAATAAGGACCTAGCCAAATCTTAGAATGTCCAGTTGATAGGGGTTCGTTAAAGGGCAAAACTGTTCTGAAAAGTGTAAGGTTATTAACCAAGATGATGTTGCTGGTACGACTGGTGGCAGATATGCAGTGAAAGTATACGATGATAATTTCCAAAAAGTTTGCCAAAAAAATGCTTTTTATGGTTTTTCTGTGCTCCAATTTTCTTTCCTTTTGTATTAAAAATCTAATTTAAGCTTCAGTATAGGTCGCTGTAACCTGCGACCTACACGGAAGCTTCGCCTTGCAGTGGTCAAGTCATTTGTTTCATATTAACACCAACAACAGTAGTGTCACTCATACCGTAGCACCATTAGTGACAAGCAAAAATACTGATAGTGAGGACAAAACTTTAGCCCTCAATTTCTTTGGTAAAATGCCTAGTGATCAGGTATTCTTCATCACCTGCATGCTTTTGAAAATTCTGTGACCTATTTTATATTGTTAAAAAGTAGCAATCGTGAAGTGAAATTATTGTTTTGGCTTTGGTAATTGTCAATGCAGTAAGAGAAGATTTGGGGATGATGAGAAGGAGCTGGATAAAAACTGAGAAATGCTCGAAAAGTTGTTTACTGGACAAGAGTTAGACAAAACACATCGGCTCCCCTACTTTTGAATTATTTTATCATTTCTCAGTATATGCCAACCAAGTGTAGAATGTGCTAAAAGCTCGAAATTTATGCTCAGATCAAGATGTTTTCTTTTCCAAATTAGATTGGAATTTCGTGTCCTATAACACCGGGATTGGGATGGCAAAGGAGTATTTATCACGAATGACAAACAGTTAAATGGATTTGGAAGCATCAAGACCATTGAATATATACAGTATAACAATACAAGTTGCTCAACAACAATTGCTTTCGGTAGGTATGTCCTTGAGTGATCCTGAGGGTGACTGCAAAATTTTAAGCGTGTGCTTTAAGATCTGCAATGGCCAGAAATAGATTTCAAAATTGATCTGTTGGCTGTTGGCAGGATTCTCCAGAAAACGTAACAATTTACATGAGAAAATTGCCCTAGGGTCACAAGGTCTAAAGATTTCAGAAAGTAAGAGCAAAATTTTTTTGTTAGTCGAGAGTGACTTTTAAGTTTACCGAAGGAATGTAACTCCATAAAGCAGATCATTGTGTTTTAAATATGGCATGATTCAGAAAAGATGCTTTTAATAGCAAACAAATGTAGCAATTTTCAGAAAGGAAATCGTCAAGAGACAAAGATGTCACATGTCTGTCTTCAATTATATTAAAATTCCTGCTGTTAAATGCTAACATAGTGACCTCAGTTTCTGCATAACCAAGCCGGTATAGCCAATGGCATTTGCTGTTTTGTTGAATGAACAGTTGAAAATAAAGAGAAAATTCTAATCAGGAGCTGTCAAGCAAAAACAAAAAACAAAGCGACTGGAAAATGCATCAAAGTAAACATGAACTTTTCAGCAATTTGGTTTGAGAAAATTACTGAGAGCAAGATGCCACAAAAGCAAGAACAGCGAGTGCTGCCTTTGACTGGTGAAGAACGACAGGAGGTCCAGCCAAGTGAAGGAGAGGAAAAAAGTAATGCTGGAAGTTAACCACAGAAAATTCAGAAAATTAAGACAACTTGAGAAGGATCAATAGGAGCCTGCCTCGTGGCCTTAAAGTCAGGAAACAGGTTTCCTGGCAGGAAATGGTTTGCCAGCTGGGACATCTTAACAACAAATACAGAAACGAAATTACACATTAAAAATTCTGTAAAGTAGAAAGATTCTGAGGTGACATTTGAAAGACAGTCTAGTATTGATTACCAATATCAGAAAAATGAAGAGAAGCAGCATTGAAGGGAAATGCTTATTGGAAGCACAAGCCATCGTAGATTTGTACAAATTTTTTGTTAATCCTCCAAACAAGCCAAGTGACGTAAAAATCAACTGGAAAGTAAAGCACATACCAAAGAGATTTGATCATATGTGACCTGGGAGATGAATTATGTTATTAGAAAAAGTTTAATCGATTGAAAGGGAGCACTTGCCATGCTGAATTCTATTTATGAAAAGAAGATAGAAAGTTTATAACCAAAATCTGTGTTTCATGACAAATTTTGTTGGTGATTCCAGTATCTCTTGTTTCAGGAGAAAGTTCATTTAGCAAATTTGCCATGATAAAGAATCCTTTCCACTCCTCAGGGTCACAAGATATGCCATTAATTCTTATGATCCTTTCAGTTGAGCATAAGCTAGCAAGACTGATGGATTATGAAAAACGTATTAACACATTTGCAGCCGAAAAACGGAAGATGAACATTTAATATTTATTTGTTTTTGACATTTAAGGAATTAAATTTCTGAAAACTCCTTTGACATTTTACAAATAGAGTCAATCAAGCGTAAGAAAAGTTGATGTAAAAAATATGCTGAAATATACTTTACACTAATGTAAAGGATATGGCCGCAAATTATTCCATTAGTATCCCGGATCCCCTTTCTTTTGCTCACTTTGCTCAAGGGGGGGAGGGGGCTCATTTTCAGTTTTGCCCCGGAGCCACTTAAACATTTCGACGGTTTTGACTATCTCCAATGATTATGAGTACTACAAAGGTGTCCCGCCATTCTAAAAGGCATTTATGAAGATGTTGAAACCCAGGCAAGGATCTTTCATATCAAAAACAGCAGCAGTGTCACTATCCAGTTAGAGATGGTAAGGTTTGGCGAATTACCAAGTAAAATCTAGTAGAGGATTGAGACAAAGCTTAAGTCGTAAATATTAGTTTGCCATTTTCAATCATTGACTTAAACTGTTGGTTCCATCTGCACCTTCATGTCTAGACCTTAGAAGCCAATAGTGTTCGGCAAATAGTTTGACCTTATTGTCAAGACATCCATCTAGATGAATGCCAGATTTTTGGGTAGCAATAAGTCTGTAGCGGTTGTCTTACATCTTTTGCCAAGCACTTCCAGGGCGTGGTCAATAAATATATTGTAAATATTAATTTCCTCTTAATTGCAGTTATACTGATAATAATTCTGTCCTATAACTCCCTTCGTAGGAGCTTGATAATTTCCCGCTTTCTATTGTTGTCGTTCCAGACCCCTGATTTGGCAGTCAGACCGGTTTTACCAGAATGAGGCACTCCGAACTGGTCTAGTCGCGCCAAGTTCAATCCTGTTCAAATGGCGAGGAATCGCACGCGCGGAGTGGAGGTTGTAGTGCTGTGGCGAATGTAGTCGTCTTATATTGGAAAAATAAGAGTCATAAGCAATGAATGACGTAGCAAATTTGGAAACCCAGGCCCAGAGGCTCTTAGATTTCAACCAAAAGCTAGACATCGGCCTTCTGGATTCTGTTGTGCGTTATCTGTATCATGGAGAAGGACCACAGGTATGTCTGGAAGCATTTGTGGGGAATCACCCTCATGTATCCTCTGCCGATGTGACGTATCTACACCAATTTTTACACAAATATGTACATTTTATGATATAGAGATATCGTGGTAGCTATTTGAATGAACCAGGTAACCTAATTTTACTAGGCTTAATTTATGTGATTGATGTCCAAAACAAGGCCTTAACAACGCAATTGTTCACCATCTAATCTTGGCTCAATTTTACTAGTAAACAAACTAGTCGAAATGGCGAGGCTCCTTGGAATGTGAGGAAGAACATTTGTAGCAATTCTTACGGCTTAGATTTGTAACTCTGAGAGTGGTTACCGTTTATTTGCAAATTGATTTTTATTTCGTTATCCGGCCCTTTAACATGCCATATCTTCAGGTTCGTACACACCACACTTGCTGGTGAAGTGTGCTGATTTGTCTTAGTTACTTTCACTGGTGGGGCCTGGGGTTGTGCTGATAACCACTGTTTGCACAAGCTGAAAAGTTGTAATGTATCTGAAAAGCCTTTGCCAATCTGGGCAGTATTAATTCCAATCGTTACATTACCAGAAGTTGCGTTTTAAGCTTCGGCACTTACGTTACTACCTATTGTTTTACTGCTGATTGGCCAAGCTTAACATTGAATGTTTAGGATAACTTAAACCAACTGCTTTATGCAAAGGTATTAGTAAGGTGGTGGTGGTAATAGCACTGTCCTTGTTAAACGAAAGGGCGGAAAAATGGCAGTTTGTTGTTGCATGTGATGATGCAACTCCTGTCTTGGACGTTGTATGTCGTAACCTCAGAACTATTTTATTAGCTCGTTAGAGTCGAGAAATTTTACATTTAGATTAAGGGAGATGTTTAAAACGTCGGAATTGTGGAAATTGTGAGTTCCATAGTAAGGCCTTGTAGTGCAGTGTATTTTATAAGGTGAAAAGCATAAACCACCACAGTAGAACGAAAGCAGAGAGGGATTTTGTAAAAGAGCAAATGAAAGCCCTAACTCAATGGCTAAAAGCGCTCTGTAAAGTAACACAATTTAAAATTATGATTTAGTGCAGTTATTCAAATGTGTGTATCAAGATCTGTAAATATGGATGTTGATGCGCCTTTATATTTGCTTAACCATGAGTTTTTCTCTATTGTCTGAAGCAAATGTGTCTGAATTGTAAGGTCATGTATATGTATATGTGTGTATATATATACATATATATGTATATGTGTGTATATATATATATATATATATATATATATATATACAGGGGCGGCTGGGGCCAAATTTAGATAGGTATTCAAATTTTTTTTGAAAAAATTACTCTCTCAAGGGGAGTGCAAGGAATGCCCTGCCTATAAATTTTGGGTTATGGATCACTGTAAAACATCACAAAGAGTTCTTTTTAACTGATCACAAAGAAGATATTTCTATTTTGCAATTATTACATTGTCATAAAAAAATCGGAATCTTGGACGTAAGAAGTGAAAAATTTTCTTTCCAAGGCTAATTTGTAACTTTATTTTTTATGCCGTTCAGCAGGCTTCAATTTAGACACTTTTTCACTACTTGATTTGAAAGAATGATTCATTTTACACTAACAGGAAATGTTTTAGTTGCCTTACTAATTGCATGCTAGAACGTTTACTCTCTTGTCAAGCACATGCGTAAAAATCCTTCATAGCCAACAAGTAGTAGACACTAATGACTATCACAACATCAGCAAAATTTGAGCTTTGGGTTTAAGATATTAAACTGTTGGTTATTGAGTTGATTTCTTTGTTGGGATCGAAAATAAATTTATGAAACATCCCAACTACACCCTATCCATCAAACAAAACTTTAGTAGAAAGCGAAAACATGGAGAGCCTCGCCGCAGTATTCAAAGTGATATCTGAATATGTTATGTTCAGACACTCATTGTCATGAGGCCAAGTGGTCAGTTGTAGCCGACGTCACAAAGGGCTCCAGAAACAAAGAGATAGTATTGAGCACAGACTCTGAATACCTCGCGTGCTACATGGTGGTCATAATCTGTAAAGTTCAACAGCTATTCAGTTCAGTGAATAAAAATTCCAGAACAGATTATCATCCTCAAGAAAGGAAGTACCATAGGCATGTCATTTCTGACATCATGAAAGGGTTCTTTAATGAAGATCCATGTCTTGCACAAGAGTTCCTTACAAGAAAGAAATTTTGTAGCTAAAAAAATATAAGGACATCTTTGAAAAAAAATAGGTATTCAGTGAATACCTTGAATACCCGTCAACGCCACCCCTGTATATATATATATAATAACTCAACAAGCCAACACTCACCAACAGTGTATAAAATTATATATAACTCAAAAATACACCATTTTGACGTTTCGACATTATCTTCATCAGAATTACTTATATCATTATATATATATCATGAATAGAATAGCCAACACTCACAACTGTACAAAAATTATCTTAGTCAAAAATGCACCGTTCATTCACATTCTGATTTTATTCTGATGAAGATAAAATCAAGACATCAAAGAGCAATGTATTTTCTAGCCTTGCATGCATATAACCAATGAAAGTTTGGATGTATAATATCCATCCTTTGAAGAAGGGACCAGTTTGATGAAAAATTTAGTTAGCTATAAGTTTCCCTTTACAGGTTGAAATGCAGGTTTCCAACACATTTTTGTCAGAATGAGATACTAACTTTTCTTCTCTCTTGGGCACCTATGTAGATATATAATGCTCCATTTGTGAGTAATATTTATATATTGCATTAGTGTGTCTGCTGAGATAAAAAAATGTCTGGCACTGTCCAGAGCAAAAGCTGGAGCACATAAAAAATGAAGGAATGCATTTCCTCGCAACTTGGGTTTTGTTACTAGTACCTAGGACTCAAAAAGCCCTCTACCAAACCTTTGTGTCATGATGGCACATTTGGGTGTTGGCTATTAAGTCTGGGGGTTGCAGGTTTATTCCTATTGGTTCCTACTAGTACAACTTGTGGTATTGTGCCACACATGAGTAATGAATGTGATTATATATGTTTATATAATTATAAATTATTGTGGTTGTACCATTAATACAAGCAAACAACAGAGAGGGAATGAGTGTGTAAATGTGGGTCTTTTGTCTGAGGGTTAGAAGTTAGATTTCCTTTTGTATTAGTATACCGTTATGTATATTAGTGATTGGTGTAAGAACAACTATAATAGGTAGCTTTGTAGAGATGACTTGTGCCTGCCACGTGTTCAACTTTGAGTTATGAAGTTTCACATTGGCTTTAGTATTGTTTTACTGACTGAAATTGCTTCTTGATTGTACTTTAGCATGATGTTGCAAAAAAGATTTTGCAACAACTAAAGGAACACCCTGACTCGTGGATGAGAGTAGATACAATTTTGGAGACATCAGCTAATGAACAGACTAAGGTTTGAATTATAAAGTATTATTATATATAATGTTTTCTAATCTGTATTATATCTGAATTGTAGATTTTCCATCTCAGCGGATATACTAATGCTCTGTCATGTGCTATGCTTAAACAGAGTGTTTGTATAACCTTTCGTAGTAATGCTTCACCCACATTTTTTATGTATGAGTACATGACTTATCTGCAAGTGAAAGTGCAAATATCTGGTATTGATGAAAGTCAAGACACAAATAATATGGTTAGATTAATGAATTCCCCATCTACCCATAATTGGGTTTCAGCTTGTGACACCAAGAACTTGAAATGTTGTTTGCCAAACCTTGGTCCTCTTAGACATATGCACCTTTTATTAAAGAATGAGAAGCCTAAGACAAATTTTCTCTCCATGACTAGTTGAGAAACACTCAGGTGTGGAAAGGATACAACAACCTTGTTGGGCAAATTAAAGGTTGCCATCTGTGCTGGTGTTGATGTGTTTGCTGTAGGTGTGCACAGCAATAACTTTTAATAAATGAGAATATTACCATATGACTGATCACAGATTGCAGATTGTTGACTAATATGAAGAGCATTACTTATACAAATAGGTATTTACACAAGTATAGTAGAGTCAGTGGATTACCACACTGTTTTCTTAAACCATATTGCTTTGCTGATTTTTTCAAAGTTTTATGCATTACAAATACTTGAGGGAGTTGTTAGAACGAGATGGAAAGTCCTTCCTGTGGAGCAAAGAGAAGGTATGTAGATTTTCATGCTCCTTTCTTGTTTTGGTCAATGAGCTCTAAAGGTTGTCACAGTACATGGCAAAATTTATGGTTCCCATGCAGGTGCCAAATATTCTCTTGCATTATACATTTATGTTAGATTTAATAAATTAATGTACCATGTAATGACGCTTTTTGTATAACATTGAGTCCTGCATTGTGCATCTATTTCCATAGAGACTAAAATGTTAATTGTTCCATATGTCTGACATGATTTAAGTCTAAAATTGCACTTTTTTTCTCAGGTATCAAAAAATTTATTGTTGGGCTTATTATAAAGATATCATCAGAGGAAGAAACACTTGAGGTGTGTTCATTTGCAGTTTGTATAGTTTGCATTGCAAACAGTAGTTGTATTGTTAGGTTGCCCTGAGATCATGGAAAGAGAATTATTGCAATAATGGTCTCATCACAAAATTTAATTTCATTTTAGTTGTTTGAAAATAGGAACTTGTTTCCATAGACATATATTTGATTTCTTTGGTTGCAGATCTTGATAATAAGAAACAATGTTTATTTAGAAACATTTCATGTCACATGTTTCTAACTATGTTAGTGACTGTTAAAAGTTACCCAAGAGTTACAGAGATCCATTATTTATTTAATGTAATCTAGATTTGATCTGTGTATGATGAAAACATTTTATTGGGTTTGGGTTTTGTGTCAATATACCACAGTGAAATAGTTCATTATTCTGTTGTGGAATTAGTTACATAACCTTTTAGCATTCGTGAAAAAAATACAAAGCAGGACGTAGTTGAAGCATACTAAATGATTTCCATTCAACAATGTTCAGAAACTTTGGCCTCAATTGATTGTAAAGAAGAATGTATTTAGTTGGTATAGGCATGTAACATGTAAGTATACTCTTGAGAACTGCCTAAGTAGCATTAATTTAATTTTTTTAAAATGTTGTTTGTGGTTTCAATTTGAAAATCTTTATAAAGGCGTTTTTAGTTTTTCTAACTCTGAGAATGTCAGTATATATTCAAGAGCTGATTCCAGATGTGATTCGGATGATATTCAGCGTATTTAGTGCTATAAAGTTAGGGCAGCTCCTATGCTAATATATGTTGCATTGTCCTTGATACTGAATCCACTATGGATCACTAATATAACATTAAATGTTTGTCGATGTACCAGACTTAGTGTTTGCCTAATTTAAGGGAATCGTATGTTCAATTTTATCTTAAAGCATGGCAACACTTAGTTCGAGTTGTTATTTCATTGCTGCTTTTGGTTTCCATTTATATCCAGAAAGAAAAAACATATATAAGCAAGCTTAATATAATTCTTATTCAAGTAAGTCATATTTGTGTATAGCACTTCCTGAATGTTTATATTGGAATGTTTTCTGGTAGTGTCCTTACTGAGATATGCCCTCTAAATCACTGCAAATTAGTTTTCACGTCTACAGTGTGAAGCATGTACTTCCATGATCATCTTGGGTGAAACAATACCAATATTTGTATTGACATACTGAAAGTGAGTCTAAGAATCTCATACTTGGTCTCACAGAGGGTATCGTGGACAGGTTGACCAAGCTTAGTATCTTCATTAATTTGCTGTCTTATGTAAAGCTGTTCCATCTTACTGTAAAGTACAGTTTGCTTTAATATTGAACAAGGGTATCATTGTATTATTCATTGTACTTGTTCTTGTTTTGTAAGATGCATATTTCAGTTTTTGCATAGACATAGTTATTTCCTTTAATTTTCACAATATTCCAATGGCTCTTTTTTCCTACTGAGATCTCCACAAAGTAAAAGCTAACATCAATTTTTGTGATGAGTTTGTAACATACTTTGGCACACTTATCAATGTGAACTATGGTACTGCAAGCTTTGTCTTTATGGACAATTGTAATGTAGTTTATAGTTGTGTGAACCCTGTATGTTGTTTGTAAAATATTCCAGTTTTTAACATTTGGTTAGAAGAAAAAGTGTGACAAAAGTGTCATAGTTCCCAAGACATTGGTGCTAAGATGGTTGCAGTATATTGACCTGTAACCTTATTGTGATATTTGTCTTGTTTAAGGTATGTTAATGTGCCTGGTCTTAACATGAAAAACATGGTAATGCTTTAGGCAGATTGTGTTTTACTTTAATGTTTACATGCTGTTCTCTGTTTGATCTTGTTTATTGCTTCTCTGGGTTCCAAAGTCAAATACTTTCTTTTATTTCAGATTGCCAAACATGAATGGCCTAAGAACTGGCCCACTTTTATAAGTGACATAGTAGGTGCTAGTAAAGCAAACGAGTCTCTTTGCAAGAACAACATGAATATATTAAAACTTTTGAGGTAAACAATATGTTCATAATGAATGAAGTTTTATGTAGGATTGGCTCATGGAATATCTAGCACTTTCCATGGTATATAAGAAGCAGACTTAGAAGTTGTAAAAGCAAGAAATATGCAAGAGGAAAACAATGCTTAAAACAGCAAACTTTGAAGACCATTAGACACAGCCCTGTTTAGATGTGTATCAACAAACTTTAGGTTATCACTAATTTGCTATATATCTTCCTTTGTTCTTTTTGATATTGTTTTGTATGTGCTTTATATGTTTTTTAGCATTACATATTTTGTCCCTTTGGCATTTGATCCAGTTTTGTCATCTGTTGATTAAATGTACTAAAAATCATAACAGCTTTTATAAAATTAATTGTGACTATTAGGCAACACAAAATTCCACTGAATGATAAAAATTACCATACAATTTGAGTCATTAATCATATTAGTGTCACAAAATGGGGACACAAGGGAACTAGACTCCGAATGCTCTAATATTCTTTGGCCTCAAAATGAGCCCACATTAAGTTACAACATAGAACTTAACAACAATGTATGGAAGCATTTTTGACCGTTCCATACAGGCATGGCAGTTAGTGTTATACTAAAGTCTGTTTGCATTTGAAATAATTTTAAAATTACTGTTGCAAACATGGGTTTGTTATGAGTCAAGGTTGTTGATGCACATACTTAACTCTAAATATTCACTTTTGACACGTTAAAGATGGTTGATTGCTAAGCTATATCTTGGTATTATATATTTCTTAAACTTATAGTGAAGAGGTGTTTGACTTTTCTGGAGGTCAGATGACACAAACCAAGACAAAGCATTTGAAAGATAGGTAATTAGATTTACTGTCTGATGTTTTCTTTTGATTGATTAAGGTCTTTCCATTATTGAGTGTTGTACTATTTGAATCATGCTATTTCCACCCAGAAAATGAGTTACAATGATAATGACATATGCACAATTTAGCACATTGGAATGTAGAATGAGTTCTTTGGGTATAAAGTTTGATGTATGATGCATAAGCTTAGGATATTAATGATATCGTGTACAACAGTGTTTCAGAGTAAGAGATGCTTGGAAACTCTGTTTTGTAAATAAACTGTAACATGTGAATTACGTTTTATCCATCTTTCAGCATGTGTCAAGAGTTTTCGCAGATATTCACACTATGTCAATTTGTTATGGTATGTTTGTTGTTTTCTTGAAGTTTGTCATGATCTCTTTATTGCTTTGCATAAAGCAGAGACAGTAAAAAAATTTTGAAGACCCTTCAATACGTTGTGTATATCCGTGAAAGATCCTGTAACAGCTTACTTAGAAAAGACATTACTTACTTAAACACTAGATGGGTTTACAAGCCATGACCAGTGGTGCAAAAGTTTCTCTTTATTGAGGGTGTGTGGGAAATATAGAGGAGGGCTTGGCATCTTCATATTTTACTTGAGACAGCAAAACTCTGTATATTTCATTAATTAAAAAGGTCATATCTGCCTATGAACTTAACAAAGATTGCTGAACCAGCGTTACTTGAACTTTCTCAGTAAATGCAATACTAAACCTGATGGCAGCATCCTGCTGTGCCAAGGACAATTGTTGAGATGTGACCAAAGAGAGCAGCAAAGTTCTGCACAAGACACGATTTGCAAATCATATAAATGCATCGAAAACAGCATATAGGTTGGTTAACTTTTAATCTGTTTGCATGTAGATTTCCAAATTCATGGTATAAGGTTTCCAAGTAGTTATGATATTCCTTTTAGATATATAAACTTCAA
The DNA here is from genome assembly GCA_024741275.1 of Chironex yamaguchii. Lineage (NCBI taxonomy): Eukaryota > Metazoa > Cnidaria > Cubozoa > Chirodropida > Chirodropidae > Chironex > Chironex yamaguchii. The sequence continues at coordinate 51,122 of JANTCA010089892.1, forward strand.
GACTAAACAAGTCAAGCGTAGAAGTCTGATTTCCTTGTCAATATTATGGGACTCTATTGCTATGAAACTTTCTATGAAACTGTCAGCTACAGTGTATGACCTAAGAATCGTTATACAAGGAAAAACATTTATTTGGAAAACTAGTCATGTTGTGACTACAATTGAGGCCAGGACAAAAAATTACTTTGTAAGGTCAGATTTGTAAAGAGATTTGTATGGAATTTAAGCTTGATAATGAATAGCATAAGCATGATTAACACCACTAGCAAACAAATGTAATGGTTTTATTGAGTGTGAAATAAGAATTGATTTATAATGTTTAGTTTGAATGCACCTAAGACTATTTTAAGGATGGATTGAGTAACAGCATCAATATGGTAAAACAGCTATGAATCATGACCAGAAATGAGAAATGGGAGGCAGATTGTAAGGAATGTTGTTGATATTTTGATATTCTTGTATTAGCAAAATGGTACATCACTACATGATTTCTGTCATTCCAGTCTTTTAGGTACATCCCATGACCATTCCTTTAAATTTTTGGCACAGTATCATGAGCACCCAGGGCTGTGTGTGGCAGTTCCAGTATGTAAATAAATTTTAAATGAAAACCTATATCAACTGTCATTCAATAGTGCTCTGTTGACACTTGTAATGTCTTTTCAGGACAATTCAATGAATGTCTCCCTGGTGGAAGCAACTTTGCAGGTACAGCTTTTTGAAACCATAACTGGGAAAAGATTTCAACTATATGTTTTCTAATCAACTAAAGCTTTCCGCTCTGTTATATATTTTCAATATGTTGTATTCATAAGTTTTTTATTGTTGATTTTCATTCATTTTTGTAGTAGTGTATTTTCATTCACTCAATGCAGTGACCATGTGAAACCGTGTTCTAAAAGTAAACTGCTGATTATCTTGGAGTTCTACTTAGCAAACATTTCAAACTTGTCTCTAAGTGTTTTCTTTTCTTTTATGAAAGTCTTCAGGAAATGAACACTTTTTAACTATATGTATAATTCTTCAGAACAGACATGTACATTTACATATATTTGTCAAATTTGCTTGTTTTATCTCTTGCAGACCCTCCTTAAATTTCTGAATTGGATACCACTAGGCTATATATTTGAGACAAAGTTGATAAGTACACTGATTTATAAGGTATGTAAAAATTTGATCACCTTTAAACATTGACATCTGCTGAGGTCTGTTTAAAAGAAGATTTTGTCGCATTTCTTGCCATGCTCATTCAAGATCAGTAATGAGTTGTTGGAAATGAGGTGGATTAAGTATTTATCAATAAAATTGCTTGTACGAGCATAATTGCTTCTGTTTGAAGTGCACTGGTTGTGCCACTTGTCTAATTTATTGTTACTTTATCTTTGCTGCTGCTAGTTTGCTAGTTTTGTATGTTGCATGTTCATAGTTGCTCTATTCTGCTGTGATACTTGTGACGAAAAGTCATTGGTTTCTGTAGGTAATTTTGTATGGTGCTTTTACCCATTTTCTGTTTCGTTTTTTCTTAGTTTTTGAATGTGCCAATGTTTCGTAATGTTACATTGCAGTGCCTAACAGAAATCGGTAAGACTTGAAATCACTTTCTAAGAACTTGAGGTTTTGCATCAATAGAAATCTTTTTCTTACAAAAGGATGTTAGAACTGTAAGATTATTTATTCCTTTAACACTTCTTTTCTTTGTCGATTATTACTCTGTTATCTGAGATCTTAAGCACTTAAAAGTAAAGTTACTGGATTTTTGTTGACCTTTTGTTTATACTGATTGGTAGGTGACCCTGTTAGCATCTGAAGAAATGTGTACTTCAAATACTGCCTTCATACAGTGTCAAAGATTCAATTTTGCCATGATGGTGTATAATTTACTAGTTTACAGAAATGCTACAACTTCTTTTGCCTCTATCTTGTTCAAGTGTATATTAAGTAAACTCCATACTGTCCTCTCAAAAGTTGTGGGATTTCTTTCTTGCAAAACTCTAATGGATGCTAGGAACTGATTCGTGAAGATACATGAGAATATAAGCCTTTTCTATACACATTGAGAAAAGCATTGTTCTTTGGGTACATTTTCAATATTGTACTATTAGTGTGGTTTATGCTAAGCATTTATACTTTATTTTTGTCATCTCCAATTGTTGTTGTTTAGTTGCAAGAAGACAACTTCTTGCTTTGTTTCACAAATTGTCAATGTTATGTCATTAGAATTATTTATGTGGTTATTTATTATCTTGCATTGCAGCAAGTATCAGTAATGTTCAGTTCACAGAACAGTTTGTCGTACTCTTCAACCTGACAATGGCACAGCTTAAACAGGTATTTCCCTTGACATTTTGAAAGGTTTAACTGGAATACTTAATTGCTATGTTTTGATGATATTTTGGCAAACTTAAGCCAATTCGTTTGCTTCTGGCTTTTTGTGCTTTCTAAAAGGTTTTTTTGCGTGTGTATTTTGGTTTTTCTGATAAGAAAGTAACCACTACACAGGTTATCAATGGTTTAATACATGTCATTTTTTCGTGATGCTGCATGTATCTCCTTTGTGCAGCTTGTTCCATTGGCACTCATTGGAGACATTTTGGGTCAATGTAGTGGAAAGTTTTGTAGGCTTTTCCAATTGAGACCACGGCTCTTTTGTATCTAGTAACGATTCTGACTCGTGTCAATAAATGAAAATGTCATTACCTACTTTTGTCTCATATTTCAATTTATTAAGATGATCAAGAGGTATTGAATGTTTTAAAAATTGCTTGCCCATTATCAACGGAACGTAAATAAAAGTTTTGTACAGGATGTAATTATGCCTAGTGTATACCAATGTATTGGATACTCTTTGTTGTTTATCAAACACAATGCGTCCGCTTTTTTCCTATCAAGCTTTTACCCTTCACGACGAACCTCAAATTTGCATATTCCAATGGCAGAGACGACGAACAAAATTTTATCCAAAATTTAGCCATGTTCCTTTGTTCGTTTCTGAAGGAGCACGGACATGTTCTGGAGAAGGTAAGCATTGACTAAAGAAAAAAGTATGACTATTTGTCAAACTATGTTTCTATGGTATCGGCATGATGAAGACAGAAACGTTCGGAACAAACTTAGAACCTTAAAGTTTACTTTCTGTTAACATATTCAGTTAGAGAAGGAACAAACTTGTTGCACTTCATTGTTGCACTGGGTACACATTCCTCCTATATCCTTCCTTGGTATTTTTTGACACGGTTGGCAACATCTCTTTATCGAAAGCTATGCTGACAATATGTGCCTTGGTCAAAGGAAATGGTTATCTCAGAGTTTGATGCTGAACGATTTGAAGGATGCAGTGATTTTATTGAAGTTGTTTTGCAAGTATTTGAAGAAGATAGTGCCATGTGTAGAAGTAAAGGCGAAAACTTCGTGCTTGTTGTTTTAGACTGGAACTGTGTCCCATTTTGACAAAAAGAATAGTTATGTAATTGAGAATATGGATCCGCAATTTTCTGTTGAGGTACAAGTAACTTTTTTAATTTAACACTTTTTTCTTTTCGTTCAAGGGAAGTATATCATGTGGACTTGTTACTATTGTAATTGTACATAACACAACATTTTTCAATGATTACTTTTTCTTGTTAGTCTTGTAGTTACTTATTTCTTCAAAAGGACTGGATTTCATTGTTTCACTCATTTATGATGATCATTGCTTGGACTTACGTTACTTTACGGCAACTTCTATCTGTTTCAGGAACCGTAGGCGTTTCTTTTGCGAGAGCAACCTGTTGAGCAGTTCATTTACTAATGTTCAAGGTTTCTACTGGGAGCTGCTGGTGACACCGTCGAAGACGCTTCTTTGGTTTTTATGACGCCTTTAGATAGTTTTAATTGGTTTACGAAACAGGTGGCAAAATCCAGGTTTTGAGTATCATACACAATCCAGGAAGTTGGCTAATTCCTTATCTAAGTGATCCACTAATTTTCATATTAAGTAGATTTGATGGATATTATACGTAGATTTTACACAAACTTGTTTTTATGGAGTTATTTCTTTTTACTTTTGTTCTAGGCTGACTTAAAAAACTCGCTTTTAGAGGTAAGCCAGCATTATTATCCATGTATCCTTATGACAGTCCCAACAAATAGACAATGCTTTAGCAATGTACAATCTTGTAGTGTCTTAACATAGACATAGAAATATTTTTTGTTCATTGTTGGTTATTCGCTATTTAACAATCTGAGGACCTTGTATAGGAATTGCCGTCATGCAGATTTTTTGTACGGTTATTACGATGCATCCGGCAACGGTATGCAATGCTGTGGCGAAAATAATAACGTTCGACTGGTTTGTAGTCTAGCCTTGTAGTTTAAACTGCCGACAATACTTTACCGTATCCTTTCCGTTAGGGATTGCACTACTTAGTTCTCATATCAGAGGTAGAAGATACCGAAATTTTCAAGATTTGTTTGGAATACTGGAATGCTCTTGCTGCCGATTTGTACCGAGAGAGTCCTTTCTCTACGCCGTCTCAACTGCTTGGATCGCCGTCAGCTTTAAACATTCCCCCGAGAAGGCAAATATACCTTCCAATTTTATCAAAGGTATGATATTTATTGCATCGTGCTTGTAACGTTGGCATTTTAATCATCTTCGTAGTTTTAATCCAAAGATATTGTTTGTAGGCTTTTTATCATCGAAATGCTGTCTTTGTGGTAATGGAACCTGCAACATTTATTCATTTTTGAAATTTTGTTCGCTTAATGGGCCATTGTTTTTTTAATATTTCAGGTGAGATACATAATGGTTTCAAGAATGGCAAAGCCGGAAGAGGTTTGTTGACAAAATGTTTTGTATTATGACTTGAACGTTTACAATATGAGAGTAATCAATTCTGCGCTGTAAACATGAAATAGCTCAGCCTTTTTTAGGATATGTTCTTACTTACGACGATTGTCGGGAGCAAAACTTGATGGCAGGTTTTACTTTAGACAATGCAGTGAATTTCAGGTTTTAGAGTTGGTGTTGGCTATTTCGTGTGCTGCCAGCTTCAACGTACTTCACTTTGCCTTGAAACTAGAACGCCTGGCTTACTACACATTTTTTGAATCGCTAATGACATGATATTGCATAAATAGACTAGGAAAGTGCCGGACACTCGTAACGTCGGATATATATTGCTTTGTAGAGCCTTGTCTTTCATGACTCACTATATCGCACTTTGAGGATTTTTTTTAGGTTCTTGTGGTCGAAAATGATCAAGGCGAAGTTGTTCGTGAATTTATGAAGGACACCGATGCTATTAACATGTACAAAACAATGAGGGAAACTTTAGGTAAACCTTTGTGAATAAATATGTAGCAAAGACAAATCACTGTTCAACTGCAGTTGCCATTTTTAGAGCTTTGTTTAGTCAGGGATGTGACGCAACTCCTACGCAGTCAGGACTAGCATTAGTTACCATGTCTTGGTTAAATTGTTACCAGTGGAATTTTCCGTTTTTAAAGTATTGTAAGCAATTTACGTACGCTGCAGAATGCATGTGTATTGTTTTAGAGTTAAAACTATTTGTTTAATTAGATATGCTGCTAGTCATTTTAGTGAAGATGTACCTTTAATGTTGTTCCTGCTCCAGACACATTCTTGCAAGGTACTGTATGCCCTTCAGTGTATGGTAAAATATTTGCATTTTGGGAATCGTAATTCTGCTTGAACTTCAATACCCAGGTTACTATTCATTTTTTTCTGTTGTTTAAACCTATTACGATAGTGATTTATTACAATTTAGGATTCTTTATACTTTCTTTTCTTATGGACGAAATTGTACTTCTAGCATCGACACTGCTTGTATTGCACTTGGGTCGTTTGTTTTGTCAAACGCGAAATGTGTTCGGCATTGTTATTGTGTAAACCATAACACATCGTTTGTTGCAAAACAGCATTTGATAATGAACAAATGTTTTCTCTGTATTGTATACTTTCGAAGAGCGAGTCTTGCATTTATTTTTTTCTGTTTTAGTTTATTTAACCCATTTGGATTATCAAGACAGCGAAAGAATTATGACGGAGAAATTACAAAACCAAGTAAATGGAACAGAATGGTCGTGGAAGAATTTAAACACAGTATGTTACTCATAGTTTTTTATCGTGCTATTCTCGATGGTCATATCAGGTCTTTGTTTCTTGATACAATTATGTCTGGATTTTTGCCTCATTAACCGGAAATAGGATTGTCATTATGGCTGTATTCGTCATCTTTTAAATGAGTTTTGAATATTTTTGGTCTGGAAGGACATATACGTAACAGAACTTACAAAACCTTCCTTCTTACGTATTTGAATGCATACTTGCATAGTTACAAGACTGACATTGTTGTATCGTTTGATCTTAACAATTTCGTCGTTCCTAGAATGAATTTCATTCCTAAATTTCACATTATAGCTTTGCTGGGCCATCGGTTCTATAAGTGGTGCCATGCATGAGGAAGACGAAAAAAGGTTTCTGGTCATGGTTATAAAGGTATGTTACTCCGTAAAATGATCAAATCATTTTACTTGGTAAAATGACGATCTTGGTTGTGAGTTGGAATTCGCGTTATCGCAAAGAAAATACCATTGGTGAGAGAAAGTAACGTAAGCCCACTCTCATAAAGAGCTCCCTTCCTAGTAAATTCCCTAACCCTGCCTGACATAGGAATCAGCTATGCTTGGTGACGAGTATGCTACAGAAAAGATACCCTTAAAAGATGAGTGAATTTACCAAAGCTATCAACCAACTCTTGATACACAATGATAACTTTTGGTCGCAGCTACTAGAAGGGAACACTACTATGTTTGACCTTGACGGGGGTAGATTGGTCAGAAGAAACTGACGAAGAAAAGCTTTTGGCTCCCTATGTCCATAGTGACAATTTTTTCTGATGACTGACTACAAAGATGATGCTAAAAGTCCAGATACGAGGTATTGTTGCCTTGGAGACACTTATAGTGATTGCCAAGGCAGTAATTTGATACCGGAAAGTTAACATCTGCCAACTTGTATAGTCGTGATACGTTCAATAGCAAGTAGTTTTGTTTTCGTAAAAGTTTCTCCTTGGCTGTTATGAATCACTTACAGATGTTAGGTCGACTTAGAAATACCGTTTTTGACCTTTCTACACCACAAATGAGGATGGGATATTTGTGATATATTATAATTTTATATTGTATTCAGTTGCTACGTTTTAATTAATTTTCGTATGTTGATTGTGGGACTCAACTACTCCCGTTATGCAGGATTTGTTGGGACTTTGTGAAGTAAAAAGAGGGAAAGATAACAAGGCCATCATCGCATCAAACATCATGTACATAGTTGGACAGTATCCAAGATTTTTAAGGTACCTGACAGTGAACAATCTCAAAAGTGTATTAGTGTCTTGTGTTGTTGGCAGGAAGGATATAATGTATTCGATTGTTATATTATGGTGCCTAAAAATGTATTGTCAACACTGTTCTGTAGACTTTCGTGGGAAAGGCACGCGCACGCCGTGGTTCACGCCTGCAGCTTCCCAGATGTGCAGAGTATTGCGCGCCTTGATTCATTTGAAATGAAAGTTGTCGCCATGTGCCACCACTCCCCACCGCACACCTGGTTGGCTTCAGCTGTACAATGATTAGCACTCCAGCCATTATCTTCACACCAAAGCCTGCTTGTATGTAGGTTATTGTAAATCTATAAACCGTAAAAATGTGGAAAGTTGCAGTTGTCTTATTGTGTGCGCTCTCTTGAAATGTATCACACACAAAGATTTAAATACATATTGTTTATGGAAAATCTTGGGATTAACTACATTGGCTACTATCAAGTTTTCGTCTTGTCTTTCTTAAAGGGCTCATTGGAAATTTCTTAAAACTGTTGTTAACAAACTATTTGAATTCATGCATGGTGAGTATTTTCTGTGTGGTTATATGGAAGTTATTCTTTGATTGCTACCCTAGTCATGTTATTAATATATATAGTCATATAATAGTGAATAAGTAAGGTAAATGGTCAGAAAATGTGTTCGAGTTTGTTGTGAAATAGGTCCTTGTGTTCAATATATGACATAGTTTTAGTATTCGTGAATTTGATTTGATATAGAGTATTGAATATACCACCCACCAAGCATTTAATCTCCAGCGCGTAGTACTTATATAAACTCCAGCGAGACAGTAAGCTCATTAAGTTCACAACGCAAGTTTGTATGTCATCGTGGTTCCTTTATACTCTATTATCAGTTCTGCGAAGTATTTGTATCAGAAAATCAGCAACTTAAAACCTCTCCTTTTTATTGTTAGTTCTCCCCGTTTGGTGTTACAACTATATATATATATGTCAAGAGCTCAATCATCCATGTTTATTAAATATATATAAATTACAAGAAATAAACACTTTTTA
>JANTCA010089893.1:0-15359 GCA_024741275.1 Chironex yamaguchii
TCCAGCCAGCATAGCTCTTGGGATCATTGAAGCACGCAAGCCCCTTCATCACGTCAAGATGGTGATCCCCGAAGGGGGCCTTATGAATAGCTTGTTATAATTACAAATTTAATCTCAGACAGTCAAAAAATTACGTTTTCGAAGCAGTCTTGACGTCACCTTCTGTCATAGATTAATTACAGTTTGTGATACTTAGAAAAAGTAAATTAGAAAACCTTAAAGGATGTAACTTAAAACCATCATCTCTGTGTAAAACAAATTAAGCTGTTGTGCTAAATTTTGCTCTTCTTCTGCTGATAGTACAGTACAAATCGTACTTTGAGACATTACAATGCTCACCACGAGGTATTTTTTTCTTACATAGGTTTACTTGATCGGCATTATCTTTGCAGCAGTTTCGGCAATCACTTTGCTTTGACTGCAACGTATTAGAATCAAGTTGATAAAAATTGGAAGACAACCAAACTGAATAAATGATAAATCAATCTTGATGCTTATTCTCTTCCCTTACTTTAGAAATTCAAGATTTTCTAGATAGCGAGGAATGTGACGCAATTGTTTTTCTTGCTAAAGAAAAAGGATTGAAAAAGTTAACTCCAACTGCAAAGCGTCCTTCCCTTCCCGAGGAATTAAGTCATCAAGCATTTGATCAGTGGGACAAAAACATGGATGGGTTGTTGTCTAAAAAGGAGGTGAGCTAGTCCAAGGTTGAATATAATTAGCATATAATAACTATCTAATGACTTGGTATGCCTTAGAATGCAAACGTCAGATAATAAAACATTGATCGTCATTGCCAACTTGTATACGTTGTTGCAGCGATTATTATACATTATCATTATCTTAAAAGACAAAAATAATGTCTTATTAGGCACAAAACTTTGAAATTAAGATATCAATTAAACATCGTCCGACAATTTTAGATGGAACTGTTACATTCCAGTTGAGCACTTTGCCTAAAGCGTGTTAGGTGAAGCAACTATATCATAAGATGGGCAAAAATTGTCGGGTTTTTTTTAAAACTGTGACTTCTATTACAGTTTCCATAGTTACGAAAGTCAAACAAAAGTAGAAGGCAACAAGACTTTGCAACAATGCTGTTTTACTTCTCATGGAGGGAATTTCATGAGACCTGATGACAATACAAATCGATTATTTATGTAAACAATGACTGATTCTCCGACAATTTCAAAATATACAGCTGGTTAAACATAATGACAATAGTAAATGACTATGTATACTATAAATTATAACATACTTAATGGTGGATAGATTTGTAGATGCACATAGATAAATAAATAGATAAACAGAAATGTAGAGACGTGGTTAGATAGATAGATAGATAGATAGATAGATAGATAGATAGATAGATAAATAGATATAGATAGATAGATAGATAGATAGATAGATAGATAGAATTGCGCGTTAGTATTGTTTACTTAATGTCATTGATATAAAAAAGTTTTAACATTGCCATTAATTTCTTTATAGATTTCAGAAATACCAGAGCTGGCAAGCTATTTATTGACAGATTTGGAGATCAGTATGATGTATGAAGTCAAGACATTTTTATTGCAATATTTCTAAACTAAAATCAATCAAATTTTCTATTTGGTACGGGATTTGCAGAGAGATTTCTGCTTTTATATGCCATATAAAAGTTTATCTGATTTATTGACGTACAATTTACAATAAACAAAGATTTCAGTCTGGAGTATGGAAAAGTGGGAGGTTTGTTTATAACTGATTGCGTATACAAATACGTTGCCGTCTCAACCTCCCTATCAATCGCTGTTTTTATGTGTCAGAAGGTGTGCTTGTCATAGCAAAGGTCAGTTGATACAGTATGCAAGTAGAGTTGGTTGAACCAGGTTGCCCTGATATCAAAGCCCTAGGATGGATGTTAATACTCTTAAAGGATGCTCTTCAAACTACTTGCTGCCCTGCAATCACACGTTGATAGTTGACACCTCTTGAGAATGCAAAGACTTAGGTAGGAAGGGAATTTGTTCTTTAAACCTATAAATGTCAGCAACACAATAACAGATGGTCTCTGAGAGAGATAGTGATTGTCTTTTCAGCTTTTATTGGAGGGATTTCAAGTGTTTTATGCTTCATCGTCTGCTAGCTTACACCCTTCGTCCTTTTACTTTACTGATGTTAAAGGAGCCCTCTATTGCATTTTTGTATACCCTCCTGATCAAGGAAGCACAGTTGCTAAGCTTGGATGATGCTAGAGAGATCTAAGTTAACACCTGTTCATCTCAGAGTATTATCGTTCGTGGGCTTTCTGACCAGAATTATATTCCAGTCAGGTTATATATAGCATCTTAAAAGCTTGACAGATGTTTTGATCTATGTAATTTTTCTGGTGAGTGCCCTGGTATATTTTTGAAAGCTGTTTCCCTGATATCTATTCTTCTTTGATCTCAAAGCCGTCCTCAGATCAGATTTTACACGCATCAAATTACATGCTGCGTTCATCATCATTTGCAATTTTTACAAGAAGTTGAGGTCTTAAATGACAGTACCATGTCAGATAAATATCCTAAAAACCTTTGTTTGGACCTTATTTGCTGTTGAGTCATCACACATTTTAAGTTGTATTCTGCCTCGGCAAGAATAGTGATGTCTTTAAAATATCGGAAGGTTGAATTTAGGTTGTCTCGTTCCACTGTAAGACGGTCCAAGTCCTCTTTACCGAATTATGTCTGTATGACGAAGAGGAGATCGTGAGAGTATGGATCCTTGTCTGACACCACTCTGGATTCTGCTAACTGTTAACTGTTCTACCGAACCTAGTAAGCAAACGCTATTCTGTTGCTCAATTTTAGCTTTAAAATCTTTAAGCTCTAGGATTTGGAGACATTAGTGTTAGACAGCGGTATTGATGTAGTTATGTAGAAAATATCAGCGTATCTGAAATCTTTACTATAACGGTATAACCACCAGTTATTCAACACTTAACATTTAATCTCATTAATCAATTTGCTTGCTGGTTTGTATCTTCCTCTTCGTTTTAATGCAGGATGCAACATTCACAGCTTGATATGGATCAAGACGGTGAGAAATTCAATTTCAAAATGTAGTTTTGATGGTGTTTCTGACATTTAAACAAGTTATTTAACCTTCATAGCATTTATTTTTATATTTTATGCCTATTAAAAATACGATTGATTTAGAAAAGTAGTGCCCACAAAGAGATTAACAATGACATTTTCTTTTCCTCCAAAAAGACTTATTATCGTTAATTCAATTGCGTTTCTTTTTTCATAAGTCGTTTCAGTACCTTTGAAATGGAAAGCATTGGCAATGAACAATCTAATGGGACTGATGCAATTACATGGTTGATTACAATAGCATACATCATTAAGAGCACGGAAATCTGAATCCACTGTTGAGGCTAAGAGCTATGGCCTTATACTGTAGCAAGATCTCATATGATTTAGTGAGTGATGTAGTGGTGTGGCCTGGCGTTGGTATTTAATGCATTCGCTTTGGCGTTACCTCGTGAAGAGGAATAGTAGAGTGACTATAGATGCATTATCTACTGGCATCAACTAGTGCCATGATCTAGTGGCATGAACTAGTGACATGATCTAGTGGCATGAACTAGTGACATGATCTAGTGGCATGAACTAGTGACATGATCTAGTGGCATGAACTAGAGACATGATCTAGTGGCATGAACTAGAGACATGATCTAGTGACATGAACTAGTGACATGATCTAGTGGCATGAACTAGTGACATGATCTAGTGGCATGAACTAGAGACATGATCTAGTGGCATGAACTAGAGACATGATCTAGTGACATGAACTAGTGACATGATCTAGTGGCATGAACTAGGGACATGATCTAGTGGCATGAACTAGTGCCCTGTCTTTACGCAATGGCGCAATGGCCTAGTTGCTTCGTTTGCTGCACGTTTGTTGCGACTTTCTCTAATAGCCAGTTGCATGAAAACGGCGCGTGGAGTTGTACACCGGCCAAACTGTTCACTGCTCATGCTCGTCATCTTATTTGCAAAACGTTAGTCACTCAGTTCTAAACACAAGTCTTAAGCAGGCCGAGGCCAGATTTAGAAGTCAGTAAATTGTTTAAACTTTATCTCTTGTTATTAATAGTTATGTTTTGTTATGAAGCAGGAAAATGAATTTAAAATCAAGTCGTGATTGGGGGGTACACACCGCAAAAAATTTGCCAGACACCTGTGTTTCAGTTCTTCTTCAGATCGTAGGACATTCAAAATTAGGTTCGGTGTAATACGTCATGGCTGAAAACCAATGTCGGCTTGTGACTGCCTAGAATTCTTAACTTTATCTATTGTTATTAATAGTTATGTTTTGTTATGAAGCAAGAAAATGAATTTAAAATCAAGTCGTGATTGGGGGGTACACACCGCAGTAAATTTGCGAGACACCTTAGGACACTCAACATTAGATGCGAGGGAATAAGTCATGCGTGAAAAACAATGTCGAGTTGTTACTACCTAGAATTCTTAACTTTATGCAAATACGACACTTCGAGGAGGTGACACTTTTATTTACATAAACGGTTTAATGCAGGTTTTATAATACCGGATAGTGTGGTGTGCTATGCTATGCTGCTGTTATGTTTATTGTTAAGGAAATCACACAGCCGCACTGGGTCGATAATCAGGACATTGTGTTATGCTGAAACGGAGCGGTCGTGTTTGATCAATATCGTTTACTGGCAGTTTTAGGTAGTTGTTTTGCTGTTACTACTCAGTTAAAATACACACCGTTATTGTAATTCTCTGCCTTTCGCTTACAGGTAGCATTAATGACTACTTTGCAATTAATTTTACAAATTTATACTTTTTCTCTATGAATTACTTGTTTGCATATTGTTTGCAGGGTCTTTGAGCTTTTCGGAGCTCAATACTGAACAGTTAGAGAGAATGAAGGGGTTTGTTTACAGTCTAAGCTGGAACAAATCAAGTGATTCCTTGCATGATGTTGGCCAAACATGGCTGTGGCAAGATGAAGACGAACTGCTCTCATTTGATGATGTCTTATTAAATTACCACGAAAGGTATGTCACTGTCATAAACGTAGTTTCTGAATTGAACACGGTACAGTATAGGCAGCACAGAAAGAAAGAATATTTACAAACTAAACTATAGAGAAAGTAGACAGTATTAATTCAAGTTAACGCCCTTTAGATGCTCTCCAATCACCCCGAGGCAACGTCGAGTAAAATTTACAGAAAACGCCCACCTACATTAAAACCCTACGACAATGACTTGATTCCGTTACATTTTTCTAAATCCAACTGCCATTTGTACAATAAATACTATAACTCAAATGAAAACATTGCCATGTATAATGAGTTGCCCTGATGCACTTAATTACTTGTAGTTTCATTACGAATGTTTGTGTTCTTCATGACATTCCACCTTTTCCGATCTGCACTTTTTTTTACACATATTCATCGTCTTTTTTTATAAAGTGCCCTGATTATTTCTTCTGTCACAACATGCTTTGGCATTTCTCTTCGACTGAAACAAACCACTCATCTTGAAATTATATTATGCAATAGATACTCACTTTTTAGACGCCCCACATAAATAAACACTTCCCATGAAAACCAAAACATTAAGTATACGCCTTGGGAGTCAATGTGGTCGGTGAGCTTTAGTAAGATAATTAAACTCGCCACCAAAAAAGGAATTATCCACACTTCAGGAACCCTTTACACTCACGGGTGCAACTTTAGACTTTGCCATCCATTCACATCCATGTCCAAACTTGTTTCCTTTTTCGTATATTTCATTTTTCTGGTCAATATATATTTTTTTATCCTAGTTCTTTCTTTTTTCTTTGTCTTTCTCTAGATCCATTTTTACATTTGTTAATGTCCTTTATCCCTATTCTGATTGGTTCTCAATTTGCTGGCTCAGTCCCAATCTACCTTACCTTTATGTATTATGTACTACGTATCTTTTTGTCATTCTGTCACATGAGTATGCTCTTGTAGGTTAAAACTTCACAGATGGATCGTTCGTCTGACAGTGTAGTCAAAAGTATTCTATTTTAGTGGTCATATACTAGACCAAGGGCACTAAATTTTTGTAATACAAGGTAGACTGTTATATACTTTGATACTAAGTTAATATTCATGCCAGGGGCGGATTTTAGAGGCAAGGATTGGGGGTGGGGTGGGGTGTTACATAATGATCGTGTTTTGGTTCCACGTCCTTCAAGTGCCTTGAAAATAACAGAATCGCTCATTTGTCAATTTCACTTTATAACTATAAGGTCTTAAATGCTTTCTGTAACATAAATTTCCAACCGTAACCGTAAAGTTACACAGTATTCATTTATATAAAAACCAAATCAACTTTTTCTAAGCTTTATTTATAAATTCAAAAAAAGATCAAACTTTAATTCTTCTCGCTTTAAGTTTTGACCATTTATCGGCAAGCTTTCCAACGTCTATGCTGTCTGTTACGTCATTTTCACAAGCAATGATGATCATTGCTAGCCGATAATCAGACATTTTTAAGCTCAAGTACGTCTTCAGCAGCTTTAATCTTGAAAGAGAACGCGCATTACTTGCTATAGATACTGGTGCAGTAAGGGCAAGTTGGTAAGCTTTTGCAAGATGAAGATACAGGCATCTCTTGCCAACCAACACTTTTGATGCATCACAGATTGTCTTTGGATTTGTCTGCATAATATCATTTTTCATATATCAGATGTCGAGAAGCAGAAGGCCAGGATCTTTGAGATCATAGGGAAATATTTGACACAAGAGAATGCAGTCATCTTTTGCAGCTTTATGAAGCAGTTGTGGATAGAGGCATCTTAGATGACCAAAGGACTCAATTAATGCTTTCTCGATATCTCTGTACTCTCTAATGAGCCTGTCAATGACCTTGAACATTTCAATTCGGTAATGATCTTTGAAAGTGTGAAAAATGGTATTACCTACATTCTCATCAAACCTTGATGGAACCTTTCGTGGCCTATATCACTTTGAATACTCTGCTTGTGGATTGATTCCATATTTATGACAATGAGCACCGGCTATTTCTTTAACTCCATCAATTGCACCTTCATCTCTTCGAATACCAAGAAAGCTTTTTACCGAATGAAAACGAAATTTACCGAATGGCACAAAAATATTGTGGGCGTCGCACCCCCCCACACCCCCGGTAATTCCGTCCCTGTTCATGCCACTTATCCAACAAAATGGAATTCCAAAACACTTGGTTTTTTTATCCTAGCAGTCAATAAAAGCAAAACTAAAAGCTATCCTTCAATTTAGGTATTGATTATATGGCAGGAACTGTTCCTGAGATGTTGTAAAGATAAATATCAAATGCTTGAATGAACGGTTAATGGACAGAAAATGTATACGAATATGAAACGCTATGGTTGAAAAATGTGGTTGATATTCGTTGTTGCAAATTCTTAAACGCAATTCTAAAATACGTTTAATAAGAAACTTTTATAATTTCCTATCAAGCGGCTATTACTAAGAATCATCTCCATTTCTTATAAGCACCATTTTCATATTTTAATTCTTATATAGATTGGAAAACCTAACAAGGATTCCACAAGATATAATACAAGAATCAGAGCCTTTACAAGTAAGTACTGTTCTTAATAGAAAATCTGTTACTAGGAGCAACTGAATAATAAAACATTTGAAAGACAGCTCATCGTGAGCGTGCAATCCTTCTTCTTACTTCCTTGACAACATGTACGTCAACAGTAGACTGAGAAACAATCCATTTCTATGCCATTTAGTGCCATCGATTTCAAAATAACTAAAGGGTAAAAAACCAATATTTAACATATTGCATTTTAAGGTACTGTATTGTACCATCCAATGCATAAACTTGACTTACACGTACAGGATTGCTTTGTATTTCTATGTATTTAACCTATTGCATAACATTGTTCTCAGTGGTACTCTATCGTATTATATGATGCTGTATGCTGCCATATGGTATCATATTGCATTGTGTTGCATTGACTTATATGCAAAGAATTGCCTTCAAATTTAACTACGCTTAACCTGTTGTCTGGTATCATATTATGTTTCAAGGCATTGCATTCTTTGGCATTATATCATTGTATTGTATCATATTGTATTAAATGGTTTTTATTGTAAATAGACAATTTCATTGCATTTTAAACTATATTTAACTGAATGTGTTGCATTTTATTGCATTATATTTATCACATCTTTACTGTACTTTATTGCATAGTACTGTCTTGTACTATACAGTACTTTGCTGTTCTGTACTCTGTTGCATTCACATATATTTGTTGTATTGTATCGTATGGTATCACATTTAATGATATAAACTGTACCGTTCTGCATTACATTGCATTGCAGTTATAATGCATTCTGCAGTGTTATCTTGTGTCGTCTGGTGGTATATTGCATCCGATCAGATTAGACCCAACCATAGCTAAATGCACAAAATTTTGTTGTAATTCTCAACAGGTAATAAGACAAGGAAAAGGCAGCAGTTCTATGTGCCATCATGATTCAGATGCATTTGACTTTATTCGACCATGTTGTGTTAATGGCGCCAAAAATTGTCGAATGTGTAGGCAAGTATACAATTTCTTAAGAAGATAAGCAACAAATATGATGTTTCACTTTGAATATTTAATGACAGCAAATCATGGTATCAATTTGTTTATGAAAACATTCATTTATTTTAAAGGATACTGAAGAGAAATCACCAAACTGATATGCTATGGGCAGTACTTAGTTGCATCAATAACATGAACTTATTGAACGCACATTTTTGGCCATACATAGGTTTTAAGACGTCTTGCCGTGGGAGATGTTTGCTCTCAGGACACACGTGTAGATGAGTTAGGAGAGGGTAACTTGCAAACTGTTTGTACTAAAGATAAATTAATACCCTCATGTCGTTAATTCTTGTAAAGTTTTTCTGCCAAAACCTGTTGGCAATAGACAAAGTGTAAACTGTAACATCAGTATCAGTTACCAGTGGCGGCTGGTTTTTCGTTGGGAGGGGGGGAGGCTGCACATTTTCAGATTTTGGTGTGACCTAATATAGTTACAGGGGCCACACCCCTATTTCGTATTAGAGATGTTACCTGTCACAGAATCCCTGGTCCTTTGACAACAGTGTGACATAGCCCACTCACGTCTTTAATGTCATCACTTTGGTTTACAATTACTAACAAGTATCATATGATTATAAGCGTAAAGCTTTCATAATTCTAATGCCTTTTCAGCCCGTTGTTGGATATATTTTGTGTACACTGTGTAAATATATCAAACACTTGTACACTAGTATATTTGATGTAACTTTGCCGGTTGTAGGACGACATTACTGCTTTTTCTTGTGTAAATTGCGAACGTATGCACTATTGTTGAATTTTCATTCCGAGTCCTGCTTTCCAAGTGGGCATTTTCCAATGTATATCTAACTACTTAATATTGACTTAGAACGCTTCTTGACTGACCTATCTGTCATCAAATCGTTGATAAATTTTCCAATTATCTCAAGGGTGGTTTGCGCTTTAGGAGGAGTGCTCTTGTTTATAATGCATAACTGGTTTTTGCCTGTCCAGTCAAGTCGGAAGTATGAATGGTCAAGTTGTGACTTTCGGTAAAGATAAACTGGAAATCAACCGAACATGCTACAGACAATAGGCAGCCTATTGTTCTTAAGGGAATGCCCGATCCAGTCTCGTTTCCATTATCTTTGTTTGCCCGCGGAGCATTTTCAAGCTTGCATTTCTCTTGACAAAGGAGTTTCAGCCAATAAAATGGCTTTGCTATACAATGGCCATTGCAATAAGACTTTAAAGATGCATTGAATTTAGTGGGGCACATCGGCAAGTGCCCCAAATGATGATGCAATTAGTTGCTGTAAACCAATCAGTAAGTAGCACCAGATTGAATGAATAATTGAAATGGGTCAAATGATTGACTACAACCTCTGTCATTCGGGGCATTCCCTCCCAAGAGCTTAAATTCTGAAAGCTCCCGAATTCCTCAATTTGCTGTTGACCTTTGATCAATTCAACAGACACCATGACAAATTTTGAGCTGATTTTATGGTTTCCTTCAAATTATCTGTAAGAATGGAAGTGATTTTATGGGTTAAGAAGAGAAAAACTTGAGCTTGGATCACATAAACTGTTTGAGTATCAAGCATGCATGGTCTCTTAAATAAAAAAGATATATGCCTCAAAATCACTGGTGGGGCACTGCCCCCACCTGCCCCATTGGACGCGCCGCCACTGACTGTTACATAACGGAATTGCTGTCCAATACTTTTAAAATCCAAGAATCGAGTTGTTTATATGCTTTTATCTTTGGTTTAATCAAAGTTATGTTTGTGTTGATGATGAGTACAGTAAATTGAAAGTAGGCAGGAAGTATTTATTTTGTGTCACTTCTTGAAAAAAAACAACAAACTAAGGCATTTTTGGTATTAAGGTAGACATTTTGACTTTTTTAAGATAGTAAATACTAAATCGTAAAATACTGAACATGGTCTTTGCTAAGATTGGTCTGTGAGACAGCATTTTGTTGCCTGACTAAGGCCATGTAGGTCGAAACTTCGTTGATGGATTGATGTCTTCTCCTCTTGAAGAGAGCGTAAAGTTATAAATTTTATCTTTTGTTAGTTACATACTAGTTCCACATTTCTGGGAACGTCAAAACAGGTAATAAAATTGTTAAGAAGTTTAACATTACATGTCAAATTAAGCTGCTAAGCTGCTTTTAATGACATTTATTTACATTTGACGCATAAAATGAAGCTGCATCTTGCCATAGACAGTCTCTTCTTTAGACCCTAAAAGTATTTGCTTTAAAATCATTACGATGTATTCTTCCTTATTATAAAATGAGACAAGTGTCCTTGCTGTAACTTTACCATACCCAAGTTATGCAAAATTAGTGCTGATCAAACGTTCGATAAAACAAAAAGCAATTCATCACATAAAAAAGTCAACAGTAAGATAAATAATATTCAAACAATTTTAGTGTCTTTAATAAGCGTTGATAGTCATCTTTTTATCTTTCAGTTTATATTTGTTTTCCTCCACTTTGCAGATATCTCACAATCATGTATTTTTTAAATAATGTCAACGAAGGTGGTGATCTCACTTTTCCATTGGCAGACGATGAAAACTCGCTCCCCGAGGTAAGGTCTTCTAAATCAAGGACTTTATTTAATCCTTAGAAATAGGGTTAATAGAAGAGACCTCTTAGCTAGCCAAACATATTGGATTGCACAAAATGTAGATCAAAGAACAAGCAGAGAAATCAACAAGAAGAGGAATTGTTTTCAAATGTTTCACTGCATTCATTTTCCAGTAGATATTGCTTGTATCTCAGCAATGCCTATTTTGATAATACTTCTCCTGATCATGGCTCTGTTCTTGACAATTCCTTTAAACTATGAAAATTCAGCCATTAGAAAACATACATAAAAACAAAACAAACTGCCAGGTAATATGTTTATTTATTCTAAACTTAAAGTTAACACCTACATTTCCTTCTCCAAAGAAGTGTGCTTCTGTTACTTAAACGACCGTCTTTCTATACAGAAGGGCCGGCAAAATTCATCGTTTTTAGAACAAAATGCATTTCAAATAACTTAGTGACGTGACTTACAAGGTAGTCCTTTCTCTCCTCTTATGCTGACATAAATACTACTGGTATGCTCCCTTATTTTGAATGCTAGCTATCCACTAGGACATTTTCTAACGAACTAAAATATTTTTGTTGTTTTTTGAAAATGCAGAGCTTTCATCAGAAGTCTACCAAGAAATGTTCATGGGACAGACATTTTCCACTTTCTAACCTTCGCATAAAACCCGAAAAAGGAAAGGCTGTTCTGTGGTACAATCACATACTTGACGACGACACAGGATGGATGGGAGACCTTGATTCTTACTCTCTATTAAGCGAAGCCGAAGTTAAAACGGGAGAGAGATGGACAGCAAATTTGTGGATTGATATTATTGGTGATGGCGTCACTAATGTTCGGCCCTGGAAGAGTGGGTCCAATTGGCTCGAAGGAGTGAACAAAAACCCTCAGGTTATTGAGAAAATGCGCAATGATCATTTTGTGGAGGGTATAAGCTATGACCATAGCAAAGTGAAATATAGCAAAGAGTACAATATTCAACAAAGTCTTGCACGAGAGAAAAATCCATCAGATTTTGAACATGATAACGAAGACGGTTTAGCAAGTGTAGAAGTTGTACCAGACACGGAAGAAGGAAGTAATAATCAAAACCTATTAAACAACAATAGCACAACTAAAGGCAAAGCAAATGTTAATACATATCGTGTTAGTGACATTTATAAAAACGATAAAATGACAGACTTACCTACAAAATTTCCTGTGCCACCAAGAGAGAGGCAGGAGAAACCACTAGGTCCTCCACCTAGAACGCCATTCCCTGATCCATTGCCTGCAGGAAGGATGGAAGGAAATAAAATTGTAAGATCTATACTCTTGTTGATTGATGAGCTTGAAAGAGACGAACTTGAAATTATAGCACGCGTTTTACACGAAAAACTCCAATTGGCATGTATTCCACTTATTGTTAATCCAGTTGGTCCAATTTAGCATTCGTAGGAGGATGTGCTTGAAGTTCAAATCGTCAAGAAAGTTAATGAGTAAACAGACGTGCATTTAAAAGAAACCCTTGCGCAACACCAGTTTTAGGAAACAAGAAACCAAACTTCAACCTAACAAAACGTTGCTTAAAATAAGGTGGAAGATAGTATAAGCAAAATCTCACATTGCTTATAGCGGAAAATAAGCATATTTTTGTGGGCTTTTTGGCATATTTGTGTGTGAGTGGTGACCGAAATGACTTTTGCTGTATTTCTGCTAAGATTGACACTTATGGGTGTTTGTTTAATAAATGAATAAACTTAGCTTTTGAGAGGGGCTAGTTTGTAGATCGCTTGCATGAACATAAAAATTGAAAAACAGAAGGAAGATAAATCAAGAGATTTATAATTTGCAATTAAGAGGTAAGTCGAAACACCATTGACTAGTGTTAGTTATATCTGTTCGCCACATACTCTGATTAATAGGCAGTGAATTGCATGCGATTAACATATCAAAGCACGCAAATGAAACTCAAATATTTTGACACCCTCTGACAAATAATCAATGTCATTATGGTCTGATGTATGTGGCGCCAAATGTATATATGGTTTAGACTTTCTAATGGAATCTACATGAGCAAGGAGTATTCCTTGAAATAAACAGATAGTTAAGACATCGTTAAATATACTTCTGGAATATAAATATACTTCTGGATAAGTACTTAAGTAAAGTATGAAAATACAGTATAATATGCGCACTCGTATATTAGTCTGTTGCCTGCACCTATAACTTACCTCTGACATCTGTAGGATCGGTTGGCATTGTAAATATAATAATAATAATGATAATAATGATAATAATAGTAATAATAATAATGGTAATAGTAATAATAATAATAATAATAATAATAATAACAATAATGATAATAATAAACAATATAGACAAGCAATATATATTCTGCAAAAACACGATAAATTTCGTATAGAAGCGCAGAATGCTTGTAGTGCTAAACTAAACAATAATTTAGAATCACAATTACAAAGTTCTGAGGTGGCATTGTCATACAGATGACTAGTGTCATCTTGCTTATTTGTTTTGAAATTGTCCTTAATGTATAACCTAATAACTGGTTACACTATCTGTTTGTCTCTCTATCCCTATTATGACCCAAAGAGGGATGTTCAAGAAATCACTGTGGCATACTTATTAAAGTTTTCTATTCAGCCTGTATGGACACTATTCGTGTGGTTTGCTATAATATGTAAAATATCTTACCTGTGATGCGTGTGGTATCAGTTGGAATTGTAAGTATAGTTATAAGAATAAGCAATAGAAACAAGAGATATAGATGCTGCAATAATCACAAATGAATTTCGTGCACTAGAGTATGTTGGTTAAAACAGATAAAACCAAATACTTCCTAGGGTAATTATACGTTTTTGAACATATTAAAGATAATTTTTCTCATTTCAGTGTTTCACGTTTTTATTTCATATGTTACGTCCACTTGAAGGAAACATTACTTTCGCTTGCTTGATGGTGTATTTTAACGTTCTTTAGTTCATCATCTGGTGTGACTTAACACAAAATAATAATTATGACATCGTGCATTGGATCAAGCTTAGCTAGAAAGGATACAACTTAAAAACAGCTTACTATGTGGATATCAAAGATGAGTAAATTGTCAAATACATATCAGCAATTATAATCAAAGGTTTGTGGTCTTGTTTGAAAAGAGAAATTGCAGCTTAATGTCACATTCCGAAAGAAAGACATTTCAGTGTCTTCTAAAGGAGCAATTTAGCTGCAAGTTTTTACTTAAAAATCGTGTTCACGTTTGAGCGCAAGATCTGGTGCTGAGTGCTGGCGCCTAGAAGAGGTTTAAGAAGTGCGACACGCTATATTTTTAAATCAATAAGAGCAATAAATATGTGAATGTCATTTTAGAATGTCAAAGGTGATTTGCAGCATTTGAGTTTTGCAAAACGAGAAGCTTGATCTTACTTCAATCCGTATCACTTATATCTAACACTGGTTTTACAGTTATCAAAAGGATGTACTAGGACTGAAGCATAATGCATCTGGTAGTGAGGAGATGGATGAAGAATCATGAATGACAAGAGTGCATGTGATTGTAAAACCCGTGTTGTGATCTCTACTTGTTACGATTGGTAACATGTATTTCACAAAACTAACGTGGAGACCCTTGCAGCAGCAAGGTCTATATAAACACTGTTATGAGTTATGTTATATAACTATATAATTATATAATTATATAATAATTGTACAATTAAATAATTATTACTGAAGCTTAAACTCCAAATGCAGCATAAACTAAAGCAAGTAGACTACAGCAACCTTTGCACAAGCGAAGGTCAGAATGTTAGAAACCAGGATTGAAACCAGGAATATCGAAATATAAATATGAGTTAAATAAATAATAAATAATAACAATAGCCATAATAAATAACTATAATAATTAATTATTAATTATAATTAATTAATATAAATTTGAATTTTCTGAATATTCGTCACCAACTTTCATCATATGTTTTTATTATAAATCTACCGTCATTAGTATCAGCACCATCAGCATGTGTAAGGACTTCTATTTTGCAGATCAATTTTGCATATCAACCAAAGCCCGATTTCAGGCAATTTTAAGCATTGATTTGGTTCTTATTCTCTAGAGTCAATAAGGTATTCATCATTGAGAGCCAATCACTGTTTGCTTGACTTTGCAGATTA
>JANTCA010089893.1:15459-34853 GCA_024741275.1 Chironex yamaguchii
TTCTGCTAGCCAATCAATGTGTACTTTACCTTTGCAGATTATTCTGCTAGCCAATCAATGTGTACTTTACCTTTGCAGATTATTCTGCTAGCCAATCAATGTGTACTTTACCTTTGCAAGATTTAACACGAACAGAGGTAAGATTTGACTTATCAAATAGGAAGACGATTTTAACTGTTCAGTAACATAGACAGCTAGTAGAAATCTGCATTGACTTATGCACTTGTGTGCAGTGAAGTAATCAATGCGAAAGGCCAAGCCCTGATTACTAAAATGCGGACATGCATTTCTTAAACATAGAAAATGTTTTTAAAAAATGCAAAAGAACCAGTTTAAAAGATGGTTATTGCCAGAACACAGAAGTTTTACACATAGAAAAATGAACTGAATTTTACTACTTATCATTAAGAAGTAAAGAAATTTCTAATATATCAATTGTATCATTTGAAAATTTCAGTGCGTCATCCTACATATTTTACTTAAGAAAGTTAAATTACTCTACAATTTTGAAATTGTCGTCCAACACTTTGTTGTCCATGAAACCAACGTTGCTTGTTTCCGATGAAATTCGTTGACGCTTTAAACTGTCTGAGTTTCTGTGCTCATATCCTTTCTCCGATGATGGTGATTAACAGAATAACCTTTTGCCAAGGGCCTTGAGATTGCTTTAACTTATTTTATTTCAAGAATTTTTGGGCGTAACTAAGAAAAGTAGCGTGGTGTGCATTATTTGTCAATTTATGCATAGGCCAGACTTTCGGCTGGATCCGCGCCTTGTCCTTGACTTGGCAATAGATCAACTGATTAGCCATATTAACTTGGTGTTACTTACATGAAATGGCTTTCTAAAAACAAGGTCATGCTTCAGCGTGGGTTTGTGTGTATTTGTTTGTTAACAGTAACAAACAATCTACATTAATCGGAAGAAACGAATGCACAACCATCTGCAATTTAATGTTTGCCTCTCATTTTTCATGAGAACGTGCTTATGATACGACTCTTAAAAATGCAAAGGAAAGTATATGTGGGTGCCACGAGACTGCTTCGAAAAAGGTGACTCGAGAATACGCAATATATAAAGCCTTTTTATACGAGGCGAGCGAACCGGCTAAAGCCGGCTGGCTCGAGTGAGCCGAGATTTAAGCAAACAAGAGAAGTTCATTGTCAAAGAAAGCTGTCAAGCTTTTATATAAGGAACATCCACCCTAGTTGCTACAGATCTAGGACTCGCCTATCCCAGATTTGAGTGAAGTGAGATCACATAAACGCAGCAAGGTGTGCTGGTCTTGTCAAGGCGGATAAAAGAGTCACATCTGCGTAAGTGTGATTAAATTCCCAACCAATTTAATGTAAACCCAGAATTCAGATGCATTTGCAGTGTAAAACGTCATTTATGGAGGTGCATATGCATTTAATTAACACTAATGTTTCAAAGCTTCAAAACTTCCATTGGCAGCTGAAAGAATTAAAACTCACACTTTTTGGAAATTGTGTAGTGTAAAGGGTTTAATTCGAGTTTTATATCTTGAATAAATAAATATTTGTGCACGAACACTGACATAGAGAACAGAAAATGTATTGCTATCAGCCGATTATGTTTTTAAAGTGCCTATCCTGTGTATGGCACCTAAAATGAGAACAGGGATGACTATTGTCTGTTAATGCAGATTTTAGGCTTCAAGTGGTGTGGTTCAGAAGGGCAAGAAAAACAGGCATTCTTTTTTGGTTGGCAATTGGTTATTTCCTTTAAAATACAGAATGAAACCTCAAGTGCAAAAGTATAAGGAGTATGTATCAGACAATCAAGAAAGCAAGTACAGTATATTCTCATTAAGTGGGACCTTGGATAGGAGAGACTTTTGCCGCTTAACTGGGACTTCGATCCAATGTCCTCCCAGAAAAATTTGAATTACTTCCCGTAAATTTCATCCCATCGAATAACTAAAAAACACATTTTTACCGCCGTGTGTGCGCCAGGATTGATCGCAGGGCAGGATGTCATAAGTAAGGAGTAAACGAAAGTTATCTTCAAAACCGATTTCTGATAGAAATCGATCAATCAGAAATCAATCAGTCCAAAATCAATCAATCATTATCGATCAATGAAAAATCAATCAGAAATCAATCACTCATAATCAATCAATCATAAATAAGTATAAGTCAATCAGTCAGAAACCAATAAATCATAATCAGTCGATAAGAAACTGATCTCCTTAGTTGACAGCTTTACCTGTAACACGAAATCTGCACCCGTGATACTTGCTTGCCTGTAAAAAGTAAAAATTTGTTTTCACGAATTGTCCACTCTTACCTTTCATCAAATGACCAACAACAGAGTTGTCAACACCAATCACAGCAACGGCAAATTTATCCATCTTGTTGGTCGTTTCCATCCGAGCATTTAAGACTTCATTTTCATGAGGAAGGCTTCGTATACACATAGAAGCCCATTACAGATGATTGTATTTCCAATTCTTTTTCACAAATGATTGGGATCTGTGCATCATTTGACAAGCTTTCCATGTTGCTCTTCTAACGAAACAATGAAACTTTAACATCCCAAGTGAAAATGTACTCAAGCATTGGATGGATATAAAAACATTCCAATTAGTATAAATTTTAGAGTTTGAAGTATTATGCATAATTGATTATGCGTTAAGGGAATAGAATCTGGATCACGTGATCTCAATTTACCCGGATACTTTAAAGTAAGATACTTTCGCAGAAGGAAGATATTGTAAAAAAACCTGCTCCCAACTAAACGATTTTTTCAGGGGAAGGCAAAGATGTTACAGGGGAGATGGTCGACCCTTGAAAAGAATTCAACCCTTCAAACAATTCTCAGCAATTACGTGAAAAGCGACATATACAACGCGGATGTGTTTGGTTTGTTTTTGAAAGCTTTGCCGACAAAAGTCTCCACCTAGAAGACGAAAAATGTACCGGAGGCAAACATAGTAAGATTAGAGTGACAGGGTTAGCAGCAGCAAACATGACTGGTGACAAGCTGTCGATGTTTGTCATTGGAAAATCACAAATGCCCAGATGCATCAAGAATATCAAAAAGTTACCTTGTCGTTACAGAGGCCAGAAAAAAATCTAGATGGACTCCACGCTTTTCGAAGAATGGGTCAGAGAGCTCGGTAATCAGTTCGCAAAACCGAAAAGTTGCACTCATCAATAACTGCACCGCCCGTCCTGAAATTGGAGGACTAAAGGCAATTGATCTTTTTTTTCTTCTTCCAAATACAACTTCTGCTTTACAACCAATGGACCAAAGGGTCCTTCGTTCCTTAAAAGTGGACCAAAAAATGATAGAAGCATAGTCAATCGATCGTAGTCAATCAATCACAAATCAATCAATTATAAATCAATAAATTATAAATAAATATAAATCAATCAAACAAAAATCAATCAGTCAAAAATCAATCATTATCGATCAATTAGAAATCAATCAGAAATCAATCACTCATAATCAATCGGTCATAAGTAAGCATAAGTCAATCAGTCATAAATCAATTAATCATAATCAGTCGATAAGAAATCTATCCATCTCATCAATCAGAAATCAGTCAAACATAATCAATCAATTAGATATTTATCAATAAGAAATCAATCAATCAGTAATCAATGAATGAGTTAATAAAAAAGCGTAATCGATCTAGCCAGCAGATTTGTCGTTTTACATCGGCTGTTGAATTCGCCTGATATTTGAAAATTTACGGTTGCAGCTCCTTTTCATGTCCGTCTTGGTTGCTCAAAATGTACTAGATTATAATTAATCGCTTTTATTCCTTGATTGTGACCCCTTTGACATCATAAATTAAGAACAATTTCTTTCTTCTATATCTTAAAAAAACGCACATTGTGAAGTTTGTTCTCGGATCAGTGTCAGACGAAAAGCTGAATGTTATCTTTCGTGATTCAAGTGTTGATACACTGTAAAACATTTTTACTGAATCAATATCTAAAGGCTGACTTTGTTGAATGTATACGTTAAAATTGTCATTGGAAATGTAAATATCAAAGAATGTATTTAAAGAGAAAATGTAAGACAATCGATTGAAAATGCACAATTTGATATAACATACTGTGCTTAGGGGACATTAGTAATACATATTTTACAGCAAAACATTCGCAACAAGCAGTCAGTGGAACATGAAAACGGGATGCCAGCTATCCCTAAATGAAAACGATAGAGTTCTGTTAGGTTAGCAGTAATAATACCCCAATGATACCTAACTGTATTAAAGTCGAGTACTACCACAAGTAGAAAGACCACTGTGTTGAGATTAAGACGATCTCTTTATTTTAGAGTGCCCTTGTTGCCCTTCTAAACCTGTTACTGTCCCACGCGCACTAGACGGGTATTTGTATAGGTTAGTTGACACCAGCGCTTGAAATTACGGCAAAAGATCAGGACTTGTTTAGAAATCAACGTCTTTCTACCAGCCAACTCTGTAAGTTCTTGCTTTTATAGTTTTGATCCTACAAACAATCTGTAACTGAC
The DNA here is from genome assembly GCA_024741275.1 of Chironex yamaguchii. Classification (NCBI taxonomy): domain Eukaryota; kingdom Metazoa; phylum Cnidaria; class Cubozoa; order Chirodropida; family Chirodropidae; genus Chironex; species Chironex yamaguchii. The sequence continues at coordinate 19,970 of JANTCA010089893.1, forward strand.
AGGAAGGATTCGTGAGAAGAAATTAGGACTTGACATATTTTATCTCGATAAAGGAAACAATATTTTGCTATAGTCTAGCCATCTTGTATCTTCAAGGACGCCATCGCTGGCTTCCAAGCCATTATGTCGAGGATCACAACTTCACTTCATCGCATAAAATATATTATTGATATATAAAATGCAATTATTCTTCATCGTGCAAACTGACAAATATATATTTCATCAGCCTAAAGCATAACTTGCTTGGTGTTTTTATCTAAAATGGAGCGGCAAGGTGAAAAGTGGAGTCTAGCTCAAACAGTGGAATCTCTTGGAGAATGTGGATACAAGTGTGTGAAATTCACTTTTTTCTGTTTTAATTTAATGTTTTGGATGGCTGGTTGTGTAATTTTGGCCATTGGGATATGGCTTCATAGTCAAAAAGACGAAGCAGCCAAAGACTATGCTCATATCTCAGGCCATGTCAATTATATCAATGGCCCAACATTTTGCATCGCAGTTGGAGTGATAACTATTTTGGTTTCGTTTTTGGCTTGTTGCGGTGCTAAGACCGGTAATATTTGCATGCTTGGATGTTATTTTGGTTTACTGTCCGTTATATTTTGTCTGGAGATTGCAGCTATCACGATAACTTACGTTTATCGAGAACGCGTTGAAAATTCACTTCGAGTTGATTTTAAACGAACTCTGAATCAATATGGAACGACTGGGCATGAATCGTTGACTAAAGCTATTGACGAACTGCAAAAAGATTTCCACTGTTGCGGAAATAATATATATTCTGATTGGTTTTCCTCCAACTGGGGTTACAATAATACCCTATCAGTACCACTAAGCTGCTGTAAGCTCCCCAAAGTAGAAAATTGTAACAAAGACTTGTCAAATGATAAGAGTAAAATATATCATATTGGATGTTATCCACACGTCAAAAAGTATTTACTCGAGAACCTTCACATCATAAGTGGCTTTGGCCTATGGATTGCTGCCATTGAACTTCTTGGTATGATATTTTCAATGTGTCTTATCTGTAAAAAACGGAAAGAGGAGGAATATTATGCCTGATGCAGTTACAGATAAAATTTCACACTTCGCACAATGTCACAGACGCACATTTTCGTCAATGCAAACGACTACCTATTCAAGGTTATATCCGTGAAAACAATCCGGGTATACATCACTCTTATTGAAAGCGAGACCCATTGTTTTATAACAACGTTAACTGCTTTGTTTGTTAGAACTGGTCTAAACATGAAGAGCGATAATCTTTTCACCTTTGACCATCTTTCTTTCTGTTATGACTTAAGTTTTTTGGTCAGTACGTTGGGTTATCAGCGCTCAGTATTGTGAGCCCAGATTTTAGCTATCAATGAATAATCTCTGGTGTCTTAACTGGAAAGTTAAATGTTCGTACGGCTTGCTATAAATCTTATACAGAAAACACTCTCTTTATACTTACAAATCGTTGTGAAAAGCGAAGATTTTATGTTCTGACTTTGAGTCGTGTAATCTAGTGTAAGAGGCATGACTAACAGAAAAACACAAATTTCTATATTCCTCTGCTGAGTAGAGCATTACCAGGTAAGTACTTTGATGCGAACAGTTGTCCCTAATCAATACATGAACGAGTAACATCACAAGGTTTTAAATTTTACTTACGTTTGATAACACAACATATAGCGCAAGCTAGTGAGCAATGTTCCTAATTTGTGGACTAGTGTTGACCATGTCACATAGGTCCACTTACTTCCTACCTAATGGCCTAAACACCAGACTTGTCGGAATTTGTGTATGTGTATGTGAACTTGAGCCAAACACGGAATTTGTGTATGTGCATGTGAACTTCAGCCAAGCGTTGCAAATACGACAGGGTATTCAAATTAAAAGAATTCTTTCAACGCACTTTTTCGGGGTTAAAACGAGGTAAAGGATACTGTTGCCTTAGGAAACATGTTAGTTTCTGTTTTTGAATGAAGGATACGCTAATCGCATGTACAGTCTTAAACTTTAAAACTGGAATTGTATATTAGTGACCCTTGAGAAAATTGAAACCAATGTTCTTTCTGATAAAAATGTACCCGAGTTAAACTTTGATCTTCTGCTATCACCAAGTATGCATTTGAGCAACGATTCCTAATTTCCTCATAAAGAACAGTTTGTTCCCAGCATATAAGATGCTGTCCACCAATAATTTGCGCAGAAGTGGACGTCAAAGGCATACTTTCCTTGGCAGGGTTTGTCGCAGAAGAAGTAGAAAATCAAGCTAGAAATAAAAGGTTCATTTTCTTACTCGAAAAATACTTTATACGTGGTGTCAGATCGAATCAATGTCCGTGATGTATAACAAGTGGTGGTTAAGCAAATTGATCTTAAATGTCGGACGGAAAGACAAAAAAAGACCGAGTTGCTGGTGCAAAGATTATTTTGCTGATAATAGTTTACTCATCTGCATTTTTCGTTGGTAGTGTTTCCACTCGCTGAAATCACAAAATGAGCTCCATCTAGTTCTGCATAGCATTCCAACAGTATTAAGTTACAGATTAACTGTCTCTAAATAAAATCACCTTAGGCTGAAAATGTGGTGATGACTGATAAATGCAAGTGAAAATGCTTACAGGCAAAAGTATCTAGGAAGAGTTGTAATGGCTACTCATGAAGTTTCCTCTCCCCCTCCCAAAAAAGGAAAAGAAAAGAATTCTACGCGTATAGTAGTTAGTACAGGGCGCCAATGTTTATCAATACTGTACAAAAGACAAAGATGGAAGACCTTATGTTTCTTTTACTTGTCGCATCGTCGGAAGTACCCATCGAGATTCACTACGAAAACAACATCAAAATTCGTTTACGATTGAATATTAGGTGGACATGGCAAATCCAGATGGTACAAACAAAATGTTGTATACTAGTAAAAGTGCAAAGTTTTTAAGTCATTTTAAGCAGTATGAAAGGCGCTGTAAATAACCTTGATCGATCGTTTGTTAAAGAAAAAATTTCAAACTATATACCAAAACCCAAAACATAGTACATGAAATGGAAGAGAAGCTCACCAAATCATGATATATTCAAAGGCTTGGTATTTACAAGCTACTAACGAGAACATGTTGGTGACTAAGTATAACAAAAGTCCTTAAAACAGTGTAAACCATTAAAATTATTATTGGTTGAACTAACCTCGAGTAATGCCAAACTGTATGTTACCAAAGCAGTTGATTCGTCTCCTGTAAACACAGGCTTCCTTCCTACTCAAAGATTTTGCTATATGGGAGACGTCGCTATTTACAAAGCAGTTAGGATAGTCCAATCAAGATATTTCTCAAGATCTTATCATGAAGAATCTTTTCTTATTTTTTTTTTTTGAAGAATCTTGCTGACCGTGATTGAAATGTTTCATTTAACAAACAGCATTGTAATGTGCTGTAGTCTATAGTTTTAGGCAGACAATCACTACTCAAAGGAAGCATTAAAACTTTGTATATTAAAGGCAGCATGTGCATGATAACGAAGAAAAAATTGTACGTTTGAAATCTGTATACACCAAGGCACTTTTAGGGAATAATCGGTACTCCGGGGAGTACTGACAGTATAATCTCCCCACAAGGATTGTGGGTGATTATATTACACGGACAGAAATAAAGAAGTCAATTCCCTCTCATTCTGTTTGTGATTACTTTCAAGCACTCCAAGAAAGAGAATGTTAGGTTATTCAAGCTGTGGTTTCAATATTTTAACCTGAAAATATGTTTTTCGCAGTTTGCATACGCAATTAAATATCTTTTAATTTTGTATGAGAAATTTTCATCTTTGGAAATTCTTAAAGGAAACTTGAAGATAAACAGAATTCGGAATGCTCGGAAGATATAAGCTCAACTACATCATATTCAATAGAAAAAGTATGGTCTGGAAGACCGGCGAAGATCAAAAGGATTGACAAGAGTCTGCGAGAATGTGTATTTCGGGACATCACGTGACCATAACCGTGCACACACATTTTGATGCTCATGGCTTCTGCTCAAAGGGAATCCACAAGACGAAATAATACCTCTAATGTTTCGAAATCCTTTATCAAGACTGACGAAAAATTTGATGCGATTTGATATGCACTATATGAAGAGGAGGATATTGAATGGATTTTTGACGTAGAAAGTGAAGAGGCAAGTGAAACTTATTAAGTAAAAAGAAGATTTAAACACAGCGAACTTCTTCTTGTAACCAGGCTGGCCAAGTGTGATTTTTTACTAAAAATAGTCTCCTAACGATCTCATTTCACGACTGTCAAAGCTAATATAGCGTTTGGTGATTTATTTATCTTTTGCCACTAACATAAAGATTTGTAGAAAAATGCATGTAGCTTTTGCAAGGAAGTTAGAAAGATGCCGAGGACCCCGGCCTGGGGTTGTACTCAGTTGCTTATGAATTTGGGGGTAATTTTTCGTTAGAGTTTCTTATGAGTTGTTTACATTTCTAAGACCATTAAGTTTGTATGAGGTAGTTTCTTACTAAAACACCTTGACACGTGTATTATACTTGTGGGAGGGTTCTGATTATAAGGGGCCTTTTAGCAAGGCTGTTTTCCTATGAACACGTTTTCGAGGTCAATTTATTGTAGAAATGGCCCTATCCCAGCACCTGAAATTTATAATTTTTCTCTAGGTTCAAGCTAATCAACTTAGAATCCCTTTTGGATTCGTCAACAAAGAATATGTTTTATCAACATGGAATGTCAACAAAGGAAGTGAAAAATAATTGTCACTGCTTATCTCATTTTCTGTTTTCGAACCAAATTGTGCTTTCCACTAAATGATACAGTTTCAGATGATTTAGCGTTATTTGTCAAGCTACTTATATATTGTTTGTAAAGATATCTTGTGGCTTACATGAGGTTTTCTATTTCATGATCTGTAAATTGGCCTACTCTAGTCTTACCTGGACCTATTTTAGGGCAAGAGCGAAGAAAAAATTAGAAAAATACAAATAATAAAGAGGAGTATGTGTGGCCAAACTAGACAATGGTTTTGATAAATGTTTGGAGACCAAGCCCCTACCACACGTTGCAAACTTATCCTCTTGTGAATAATATATACCTGCTTACTTACATACTCAATGTTTATATGCTGGAAATGTTTTTCACAAATATAAACTGAGTCCTTATCAATCTTTTCTTTAAATGTTTGGTCAACCAAAAAGCTTTTGGTAATTATATTTAGTGAATCTCTTCTCCATTTCCTTCGACTGTCGTTGCTTGGTGCGGTAGCTTGAAACATCCCAGTCCTTTTGTTCTGCGACTCGATCCACAGGCTAAAACGGCACAGTTATCTCCAGGCATTCCAATCACAGTTTATCATTGTATCAAATAGACGAAAATCGATATGTAACGTTTAAACAACGACCTTAAGATGCAATGTTAGAAGGATTCCTTATCTAAGCCCAAAACAACGAAGTTTGTGTGTGCATGGTAAATATCACGTGACGCATTTGCGACTCTCACAAAGACATCGCCATTTGATCTTCGCCGGCCTTCCAGACCATAGTTTTCTAGTGACTATCACTACATGCCCTGTACCTAAGTTTATGTCTAATGCAACTGTTATGGTTGCCACTGTTGTCACGCTTAAATAATCATTTCTCCCTACTGTGTAGGCGTCTTCTACCTACTTCTACCTACGAATGTTAGCGATGATTGTACACATAATTTCCTAAATTCCTAAAAATATATATACGGATCTACTTACGTTCACGCATGTTAATGAATTGACTCGAGCAAACTTGGATACTTTTAGGTCTTTAATCTAAATTCATTATCCAAGAAGGTTATAACACCACAATAATTATTACTATATTTATAATATAAGACAAAGATCTTACCAGGTCTTTTAGTAAGGTGCAAGTTTCTAGCCAGTTTTCGGAAACTGCCCTGGCAAAGTCGATAATATTTTATGTTCGAAATCGAAAAAAGGACAGGAAATTGGATTGTTTGGCCACAAGCAATCAAAAATCCCCACAAATTCAAGAAAACTACCTACTATTGGTAATTTATCGCGTAGGTATTTCCTACAACCTACAAACTTCGCAAAGTCCCGAAAATTGACGGAAATCCCTACAAATATTGCAACACAATAGAAGGGAGATGATTAGAAGATTAAGAGCACAAGTACGAATTAAATAGCTACTATTTATAACTCGTTACTTAATGATGTTCATAATATTCGCCATTTTCCACAGATATGGTCGTAAATTTGTCCAGTAACGCGAAATTCGATGAGAAACCAACAAGAATCAACTCAAAACAGAAGACAGTATTTGACAAAAAATACCTCTCATGGTAGTGCAAAAAGTCGATCAATTTCTTTATGATTCGTGTATCATCTATTACATTATCAAGATATGTTATGTATTTATAAACACTTTTGCTTACAATGTTTTCGCAAGTTCAAAGTCATTAGGATCTTGCAGGCAACAACACTGTGCGTCAAAATGAATGTTGAAATATAGATATGTGACATCTGACTTAAGCATAATGTTAAGTAACGTGTCTTCAGCCGTAAAGGCTTGATACTTTGAATTTAAAGTGCTATTTAACACTGGTATTTACATTCAAAGGAGACCTAATGCCATGGTCCATTATAATTCAGCATGCAGTTGATCAATTTTCCTTCCTGTCCATCCATGATATGTATCCACTGAGTTCTGCTGTCCAATTACATTTATCCAATTATTAGCAATCCACTTGGTTCCCTCTAACACTTCACAGCCTCCGTGGTAAGTCGTTTGGTCAAGAGAGCCAACCCAACCTGGAAAATAAACTTAACTCTTGAAGATTAGCAGTCGGAGAAGAACCTCTCGAAACGTAGCTGTGAGAATCCTTATGTCTGGAGGGTTAATAAACGTCTTTACCCTTAACTCTCAGTAATAAGATGTCGATAAAAATGTAACGGGACTCTTCATTTCCTTGCCTGTCAGGAGGTCTGTGTTCGATCCCACGGTAACTTTTAGTCCTTTCCCTAGGTACCTACGCCTATTTCTCTCACCAACTACACCACAACCTTCCAATTTATGTAACACATCAAGTGTTTATTCCGCTGGTTGCTTTTTAGGTCATGTGTGAAAGCCTCACTCTTCATATTTTAGCTTTCTACAGTAGGTACACTATTTGGTATGCAAGGTTCAACCCAGTTATCTTCCACTTAAATACTGATTGGTAGGCCACGAAAGAGTGTTAAGCAAGACTTTCGTTATGACTCGAGCCCAATACACTGCATACAAACCGAGTACTCTACCACCAAGATATTCCTGCAGTTTTCGCAATGACATCACATTCGCTTACTTAGTCTAAGATCAAGTCACTCGGTCGACATTAGGAATTGTGTATGATATTCAACATTACAAGCCATCACGACATTGCACCACGTGCCGACGTTACACCACGTGACGACATTTTGCCAAGTCACAACATTACGCCACGTTACGCGATGTTATTTAGGTATTTTATCAGGTCATCGTTGCATGGAATGGCAACTAAGTATTCTGGTGTGAAATTATTGCCTGACTAGTGGTGAAAGTTGTAAAAAGATAGTTCATAGTGTCACCTAATATTTTTCAGTCTCGTGCAAAATGGGAAATTATGTCCTGCTAAACTTTTGACATGACATCAAAGCAGATGCTCCAATCATCCATGTCTTTAACTGAGTCGACAAAGACTAGGATTTTTTAAACTGATATTAATTGTTTTCATTCCATCAATTGATTATTCACCCACTTGAAATCTTCTGAGTGCCTGCGGTGGCCGTACGTCAACAAAATGGCCACAAATTACTAAAGGAGATATAGCAAGCAGTGACACAAGTAGTAATGCAGAGGGTATCTGGTTCGAATCCAAATTCAGGTTGAAATTTCTCACGGAAGTCTTGCCGTCAGATTGTTACCTTCTGATGAGTAACGTAGTCTGACGATGTTTTAAAGTAAAATATGTATGATGAGCGGCAAATAACATCTGATGATTTGCAAACTATGCCATTAAAATTTCATCAAAATAACACTATCTTTAGTGAAATTTTTGTAGTCAGTTGCTACGCTGTCTAACAAATGACGACAAAGCAGCTCATGTCAGGACAGGTCGCAATGCACAACCAGTTCTTATTGGTTATGCCATAACAGTATCTTGGAGAAAGTCCATTTTAAAATGGCGACTGTCTGCGCAGAACTACTGTTGATATGAGCCAACGCCACCAGGAAATTATCTATGTAACCGTGAGGAAAAGAGACAAAAGAGACGCCTTTTACCTACGAAATTTTCCACGAGCATAAGTGGCAATGATCAGTAATGCTTAATGCTATGCTTATGACTTTCCTGGAGGCATTTTTCTCATTCTTGAGGTGAAAGCCTAAGGATAAGGCTAAGAAGAAATATCAGAAGAAATGGACTGACCTGTATTTTCCTTTACTTCATGATTATACCAGAGCAAGGCTGTCCCTTGCTTAGGAGTAACCACTAAGTTACTTGCATGACAGTTTTCTACTAAATTACATTTAACAGCGGCCTCTTGAGCCCAGTTCTAGAAGAGGGAATAGAAAGAGATACGTTTCAGAGAAGTGAATAACATTTACTATGCAGAGCAATCCAATAAGTTCGTATACCACTAAGGTAGCATAAAAATTGTGTAAAAAATAAAGAGTCGTAGTATGTATTTGCAAAGTAATCAATAGAGGTCGTATCATCAAAAAATTGTACTGGTGTATTAAACTTTTATCAGCAATAGTATCACTGAACTATACAGCTAAATGGGGGAATACCAAGCGTGTGGGGGGAGGCGCAAATGGGGTAGATATTGTAAATATGCTTAGTCTTACACTCAGCTGTAGCCATTGAGGTAAGAGTAAAGACATTTCCTCAAATTTTGAAAAGAGATTACTCAGTTGAATATTTTTTATACAAGTGTCTTAAATCTTTTAGGGTTTTAAGTCTATTTTAGGCACAAATGGTGTGAAAATTGAAGAGTCCTCAGAACTTTAGCCGCCCTTTAGTAAAGAGGTTCCAAGCACTGAAAGTGAGCCACTAGTCCCGTAAAATGAGAATGCGTATTTGATATCTCACTAAAATCGAAGTGGTACCTCCAATTTATTGCACAGCAAAAAAAGATTTGTTCCGTTATGTAACCGACCACATAACACCGCGTCAAAATGGAAAAAAATGTTGCCTACTTGAAGTAATACGTTATACATTGTCTTGGGCATTGAGTGCATAGTTTAGATAAATGGTCCTCAGGACTTTCACTACGGACTGTACAAAATAGGCGCCAGACACTAGCTTCTTGACTTAAATATGTGGTAGTTTCATGCGTGTCAAATCTTGGAACCAAACCCTTGACCGCTATTACAGAGAAAGATAGGGATTCCATTCATAACTAATCACATAATCGCATCAAAATGGAGCAAAATGTTGCTTACTTGAAGTAATACTTTATGCATTGTATTCGGTATTGAGTGTATAATTTAGATAGCTTCTTAAGACTTTTATTACGGGCTGTACGAAACAGACGCAAAACAGGTGCCAGACGCGAGTTCCCTGACTTAAATTGTGGTAGTTCTATGCGCGTCAAAATTTGGAAACAAACCCTTGACCGCTATTACAGAGGAAGATAGGGATTCCATTCATAACCGATCACCTAACACAAAGAGACCATAAAGCAGACCTTATATTGTTGGTACAACATTTCTTAGTTGCCAATAGTACCAATCGTAGTACCCAGTCGCTTCGTTAGAGAATATATTAACTTTCCATTTAGAGGATGCAACTTGTATCTTGTTGTACCGTCTACTAACCCCTTAACATTGACTAATTAACTGTAATTGCATATTATATAAACAAATTAAATTGGTAAACAACATTGCCAGGCAATTAAACAGCAAATAATTTGTAAGCAAGTATATATTACGTCTATCGTGAAGGATTCGTTGTTTGCAACTGGGAATGCAGTGTGTCCTCCTCTCGTTACATTATTAAGAAAATACATAACCGTCATAAACCTAAGGAAATAATAAAAAGTAATATGAAATAAGATGTGATACAAGGTGATAAATTAAAAAAATACAGTCGACATATGAAAAATAAAGACAACGAATGATGATCTCTTTGGATTTCGTTTTACCCAAAAGTACCTATTAAATCTTCTGTTCTCTAGAGGTTACAACATAGAGTACTCAAAGAGCAAGAGTTTCGAAGCATTTGGGACCTAAAGGACGTTGTTCAAAGCAAATGTGCAGCTAATTTCAGCCATAGATAATTTAGTGTGTTTAACTGCAGTCCTACCTTACGAAGTTAACCTTGGCAATGGCTTAGTGGTAGAGTGCGCGCTTTAGGAGCGGAAGGTTGTGGGTTCGAATCCACGAGCCGGGTCATAGCGAAGACTTCAAAATGATACATTCTGCTTTCCTGCTTAGCACTCGGCACTAATCTATCGATTATGAAAGTTATACACCCCTTGCTACCAGTGGGCCAGCCCCCTACTGCAGTATTTACTGTACTTGCACAGCTGTGTGGCGCAAGGGCTAAGAAACAGAGAAGGGCGTCGTATACACCATAATGACGTGGGAAGGAATTTAAACATTTAAACATTGCAAAGATAGCAAGTGCATGTAAAAAAGCAACCAATGATTTGATTAATTAATAAGATCCAATCCTCTGATGATAACATTGCATCTCTCATAACAGCGTAGCAACCCTCTCATGGCAACACAGCAACTTTTTTGTAGTAATGCGGCATCCCTATTATGATAAACTTGCCATTATCTCACGACAACGCAACAACCATCTCATGATAACATGGAAGTCCTGTCATGATGAAGCATCAGCCCTCCATGGTAATATGAAAACCCGTATTCAATATCTTGCGAACCACTCTTTTCTGGTCCTTATGAATAGCATATAACATTTTGAGTTAACATTTTAATTCAGCAACAAAACCCTTGATTAGATTCATTACCTGCAAAGTCTGCATCTTACACCAGGTTGAGATTCATAAGTGCAACACGGTATATTCAGGTCAACATCCTCTGAGTCATGATGACATTGGTAATGACCTTGCCCTTCGTAAGCAACAATCTGCAAAGATGTTGAAAGGAAACTTACACTAGGACTCGATACCAAATAAAGTAAATGACTGTAATGTGTCAGACACTAAGGGCTGCGGTAGTGTGTATGAGGGTGACACTCCATAGTCCTACTTCCCAAACTGCCATCGGAATGATAACGAAACAGTGGCCAACACCAAAAAGCAAATGCGTGAAGACAAAATTTCAAAACTCTAACCTGCGATTAGATTGCCAAGTATCGCTAAATGAATACTTACAAAGAAGCTAACTAACTAACTAACTAACTAACTAATTAATTAATGCAAAATTCTATATTTTGAAGAGCTACTGCAAAATACTAAACAATTGTCTTAGTTGTAAATCTTTGCCAATTTTAGTTTGTTTAGTATCAAACTAATGCTTAAATGATACATAATCAAACTTCCTAATGCCTTGAATAAGAGAGGTCTGTGATATCATTGTAAGGAGCTATGGACAAGAGCAAAGGCTGCTTTCTGAGTAACACTTGCGTGGTCCAGCTTGATTTCATCATTTCAATGTACAGTGCAAAAACAAATTTTCACATTCACGGGCCCTGGAGCAAATGTTGCCCCGGCAATCCCCTCTCAGCGGTCCTGCCACAAACACACAACAGAACGTAACACAGGTTTTCAACAAGTCACCCAATTACAACGTAACTTTAGCTACAAACTAACAAGAACAGATTGATAATTTATTGGACAAAGTTTCTACTTATTCTGTCACGTTAACTAAGAATTAACTAAAAAAAGTTTAAATGCCAAACCTGCATGGGCTCACTTCTTTCAATTATTCTCGTCGGGAGCATTGTCAGTTGGGACAACCTTCAATGTAATAATAAAAATTCTTATTTAATGTCTGATGTCAAGTGAGAAAGTAATTACGACTGTACCTTGGGAATTACTAAACATAGGCCGAGTTTATCACTTGAAATGTACAATTTAAAATACCGGAACGGTCCTATAATCTTTTGTGAAACCAATAATTGGTCCTTCCAGATATTATCGAACTAAATTTGTACCTGCGTAAAACATATGAAATTTATGAATGGTTTGTCTTACTACAGTTAAAGTGAATTAATTTCAATCTAACATATTCTTTCCACTTGAATGCATATACTATAGTGGACAATTAGAAAGGAAATAAAACATTTCAAAACAAGAAGACAGAGCACATGACACAGACATTACCATAAGTCACTTTGTTCAAATATGACCTGGTTTTGTATAACTTCCTTTTTCTTCTTTGGTGTTCTGCCATCTGGTAGGTCTCATCTTACAAAAGCCCACCAATCCATGGCTTGGCTCTTTTCTTTCCAATTTCATAAGACCTCCTTTTCTTTTAGCTGTCCAGCAATGGCTTTCTTTTCCATCCTCCAGGCCTGACACCCTCCTTACTGCCTTAAATTACGTCTCTTAATAGACACTTATGCCTCAGCACGCAACGAATCCAGTTCAATTTGCCTTCACTTGATGACATGCAATGGGAAGTTTATTTTGGTACCTTAAATCCCCTTCAATAACCACATTTCACTACCGTCCAAACGTTTGATGTCATTTTTCAGTAGAGGCCAAGTTTCGCTGCCGCACAAAAAGTGTTCCAGAACAAAGATTTAGCAAAAATGTCAAAATACATAGCAGAGATCATTTCCCTTTCTCTATAATCAACTCTTTCATAAACTTAGTCAATCTGTTCTTCGTCTAATGCTTTTCCCTAGACCATGGGACAATCTAAAATGTTTTGATCGTGTTCAATCCTTCTCTCGGCCATCACTCTTACACGAGCTATTGCTTCTTTCGCTGCCTACCTCATTCAAACCAAAATGAATCCTAATAGACAATCTTGTTTGACTCTGATTCAATACAGTGTGTCAGAACCTTTAGAATTACTTTCAAAGCATGGGCAATGTGACTGATAATACAATTATTGCTGTATTTAACTGTGTTTGGCTTCTCAGTTATCCTTAAAAGGCCGTGTAAGCATTTTCTTTTCTCACACAACAATTTGCATAAATCAATAAGTTTCTTGAGTCTCCTCTCATACAGCACTTGGAGAATTTCAGCTTGAATTCCAATGATAACTTCTAACTTTAATTCATCGATTTGCTTTTCTTACTTTACTTTCTAGCAGAACAGGCTCTTTGCATTCTTGCAAAAATCCCTTATTTCCGAAATAAAATGATATCCAGTTTCTGATCTTTCGCATAGAATTTCCCTTTATTCTCCGTCCTCCTTTTCACGTAATCGTGATCCATAAGCAATGTGTCATCAGTAATTATCACATAGATCTACTATCGTCAACCTCTCTTGCTCTAGACTCTAATCGTTTGCCTTTTTGGTATTTAAATCCTACATGTTATACTTCCTATGCCTTGCAAGCCCTTTACATTGGTCAGACCGTTCCTTTTTCACCTTACTAATTACTCTTCTAAGATCATTCTTGAAATTTCGGTATCTTCGTCGCCTTTCTCTCGTGTATTGAAACTGCTCTATTTCCTTTCTTCATTCATTTTACTTATCATTTTTGATGCTACCCATAACTTCGTGGTTCTATTAGTTTGAAGCATGCCCACTTCGTCTTTCAAGCTCTTCGAAATGGCGTTCTTCAAACTGCTCCATCTTCTCTTCATGTCATCATATGTCTAACTAATGTCTTTAGACCAATTAATGTTCTCCAACTTTCCATAGCAGAACTGCCCTGATTCCAGGAATAAATTAGTTCTGTAACTCAGGCCTATCCTTATTCTAAGTAAACTAGGCAACTTTATTAGAGCAGAAACCGCTTCATTTACAATTCAAGTCTTGGCTATGATATTCCTTGGTAGGCGAGTAAGCGATTGGAACCACAGAACCCAAAATAAGGATTGCAAATTGAAAACACAAGCTTATTTTCTCGCTAACTAATCATTCTAAATTCCTCCCCAGTACATATTTCCATACTAAGAATAAATCCTGTCCATACCTTTCATGGAAATTTTCCAATAACTGATCATACGAACCATAATGCCATATCCAGGTCTGGTTGCTATGCCGACTCAGTAATCGTGGATTCTCATTACGCAACTTAGTAAAGTATGTCTTCATCTTTAATAGCGAAAATGACATAAATTCATCAAAGCTGATAACTCCTAAATCACAAAACAATAATAGGAAAAAATAAATCAAATCAAATAAGGAAATTATGTTTATCAAACTCATAGAGAACTTAAATACACAAAATCCAAAATTTTTTAGTTAATTGGCTTGTGATCAATTTAAGCCGCAGAAAATCAAACTCTGTGACTTAACGACAAGGAAAACTTTCCAACAATTTAAAAGCTGACTCATTGACGTGCTTAGGATAAAAGGGCAAATTATGCCATGACATTTCTACAATATTTTTACCCTATATATCACTGGTAACATAATTCTCTTACTGAAAATCTGATTTCCTCGATTGACAAATCACTTTATTTTAATGCTACCTTATTGTAAGAAATTTTCGCGAAGGAAGTTTGCAGGGTTCAAAATCGACAAATTTCCCGGAATTAGTGTTCGCCCATGGCCTATTTGCACTGAATTTAACGGAATTAATGTTCGCCCATGGCCTATTTGCACTGAATTTCCCGGAATTAATGTTCGCCAATGACCTATTTGCACTCAATTTCCCGGAATTAATGTTCGCCCATGGCCTATTTGCACTCAATTTCCCGGAATTAATGTTCGCCAATGGCCTATTTGCACTGAATTTCCCGGAATTAATGTTCGCCCATGGCCTATTTGCACTCAATTTCCCGGAATTAATG
>JANTCA010089894.1:0-13802 GCA_024741275.1 Chironex yamaguchii
GATTTTCAAGTTTTGTACCACAAAAAGATTGTTCATAAATATTTATACACAAACAACACAAAAATATAAAATAAAAATAACAGGGCTTGTTTAGATACGTTCACAATTTAAAAGGTTCCAGTGCAATGAAAATTTTGTTGACATTTGGAGACAACTAGTCTCTTGGTCGCTCACAAATTCTAATTATCATTTCTCTGTCTGTGTCTTTGTTTTCTTTCATTAACATACATCCCTATTGTCTTTCTTTGCACAATCGTTGCCTCGCGTTTTCCTTATCCGTCAATTTTTTATCCTAACCTACAAGTCATATTTGGCATTGTTTCCTGTTACATATTCTAAAGAATCTATGTGCTCAGCATCAAACTTCTTTTTTTTCCGGCTTCTCCCTATTTCACAAGGGGTCGCCACAGCGGATTTTCCTTCTCCATTTTCCTTCTCCTTCAGTAAATCTAACTTCCCCAGTGAGGTATAAGAAAAGCTAGAGTTAAAATCAGAGCAAGGGTGAAGCCACTTTGGGTTTCAAGGAACTCGGTTTGTACGGCAGAAGATTTCCATTGTATGTTGTATACTTGTGGCATGTGCTTGTGTTCATTTTCAAAATAAACGATATCTTGCATTGTTTTTGGTTGTCAGAATCGACAAAACGAGAAAAAGAATAGTGTAGACTTTGTTAAGATAACGTTGAGTTTGATGAAAATCGACGTGAGATAAGGTGAAATTGACGAAGCTGGGGTACAAAAGCCCATCTCATTCCATCGATTCGTTCTTAGCCATACAATGTTCATACAAGTATAATTCGTCCTGATTTCAGACTTAAGACATATTTCTTCAACTCCAAAATAATGTATAAAAATTCAGCTGTATGTTGTTAATGCTGGTTCGGGACTGTAAAATTAGGTCTCGCCTGGTTCACTAGATATTTACTAGCAAGATTGAGAGGTTATCTCTGGACTCAATGTCAACATTCTCAATTTCATTTCTACGAATGCTGTCCGTTATTAATTTTGAAACAAATTATACTCTTTCAACTGGTCAAACAGTGACACTAATTATATTTCTAGGTCTCTCCAAAAACTTGTAAATTTATATCTTCATATTACTGTAATAAGCTGTCCTGTACACCGGTTTCGTTGGTCTTGGGTAACTTTTGTCTTGAGGGTCACTTTCTCCAACTTGCTCCTTGTTTGGTGTGCCATAAAATCTTAGAACCCTCTAGGTCCTGACGTTCAATCTTTTTATAGATGCTTCTCTTCTCTCTTGTTGAGTGCAACATCCCGTCCTTGAAGCAAGGTTTACGGTCACATCTAACCACTTGCAAGAACATACAGTTGCAATTCTTAAGAAAAGTAACATTTTGACTGTAATAACCGACAATAATCGCTTATCAAAAATCAAGACACAAATTGAAAAATGACACTTGTATGCTTACATTGCTGTTTTTACTTCAATGCAGCCCTTATGGCTGCTATTGCTTGCAGAATCGCTCGTGAGGTGTCATAGACCTCCAATTCGTGTTCACATTCCTTTTCTTGTCTACCTCATCATAGTATAACTTATATCCATTTCCCAATTCTCTAGCTTTACTTCCCTTCCACTTCTCTTGAACACATCCACCTGCCTCCTGTCCATCAATCTCACTGCCCTTTCCTATCATCGTTCCAACATACAATGTCCCTACTCTTACATTAACAACTCTAGCCTTCCTCCTTGCCAGCTGTCTCTGGGCTTATTTTCCTTACCTCTGTCTCCTCTTCCCTATTGCTCCAACAGCAGCATAATTTCCATCAGCACCCTGATCAGCATCAGACTATAAGCTTAATATTGGCTTGCGATACCACAAACTTGATATGTCCGTCAGCAAACTTTTGTGTTGAAATATAACACTGGTCTGAGCTTAGCCTTCTCAGCCGAGGTCGGTGAGTCTGAGTCTGTTTGGCTCCTTTTTAATGTAGCTACTGTGTTAATGGTAATGTATAGTGTGTGCTGATTTGAAATGACTATCCACCTTACAATTACCTTTGCACAATCTCATAATCCAGTATCAAATTCAATACTTACTGATATACCACATATTTACAAACTATCAAATCTAAAATAACAAGAAATTCCCTTACGAATTGGCTTCTCTAATTAACTCATTTGTTGGGAATGAATGTACAACTGCCCAATGATATATTCACATACCCGACTGTGCACCATTATGCTTGTTCTGGTTGATAAATGTTGAACAAAAGAAACTATATTAGCGAAACAACACAAAAAACCAAAGGCAACTAAAGGTTGCATGTGTAGTTTGTATTTGTAATTATAAAATTATCTTAAACATTTGGAGATTTAAAAAATATTCCCTGGCAATGACAATGTTCAACTGATCAATGACTCACATGGGCTACTTTTGGGTCCACTATCTTCATTATCACCTGTGCTTGCAATAATGCATATGCCAATTGTGGATTTTGTAAAAGCATCTGCCGGGCCTCTTCAGGGTTGCTTTGGATACATAACTATACATAAGAGGAATGAATGGCAAGTAAACTAATAACAAGTGAATTTTAAAATAGTGCTAATAAGTCTACTTTCAAATACTCAAAAGTTACAGTTTCAAAACTAAAGATTTTCTACCCACCCTGTGTCAATGTTGATTTCACGTAACAATCTACATTTACCACAATGACTGCTAGGATATGATCAGAGAAATCATACATCTAGTTAAGGTTTTTTAAAGTTTTACACCTTTTAGCATGGTTGATCCCAGCAACAATATGGGATCATATAGCATCGACTAAAACTATCTGATCTGGTTAATTATTAATGTTCTCAATTTATAATCAATTAATTCAATACTTTCATAACAGCTTCTAACTCTGTGGAGTACTTACTGCCTGTTTTTCAACAAGTACACAATTACTTTACAATGCAAAAAGCTTTTAATCTATAACTAGGAATTTGTTTACTCTCTACTTAGACAAGTCAAACACATTTGCAAGTTTGCCCTACATCTTCCTTATATTATTTTATAGGTAATATTACTGACCAAGAATTTCCTAAGTGATCAGCCAATTAGTGTATCTTGTCAGAAGCACTGCCCAGCATTGCACAGCATTGCAGATGTGTAATACACAGCTTGAACTATTGAGTAATAAGGGGGCCAAATGCTTAACACAACAGGACCTGAAAAGGCTACTAAGTGTGCAGCTGCAATAACATCAGATGGCAATAATATATCAAATAAACATTGTCAAAATACCTTCATTTGTTTCATTAATTCAAACATTTGCTCTGGAGGTAAACTAGCTACTGCCTGTGTGATCGCCTCTGGGGCTTGAGAGGGAGGAACTGGATTTCCATATGGGGAGACCTCAGTTGTCTCTGTAATTGACGAAAAACAACATTACATTAAATAGAAATCATCATAATAAAGAACACACACAGCCTAACTTCCTTCGCAAGACATTTTTATCAAACACAGCTATAAATTGTCCTTTATGTAAAGCAGTTCCCTTAATTTCGAAAATGTCTTCAGCATGATTACTTTTGGCACAATAACTTAATCTCTCCTTATTCTCATTATAGTGGGTAATGGGGTAATAGAGAATTTCATTCATTCAATTTTACCAGTGTCAGCTTTATCAGTGCTACATATTTTTTCAGACACATTTATGTATTCATATATATTATTCATGAGTAGATCATTACCTCAACAGCAGCACTAAAAAGGAAATCAGATTTATACATAAAAATTTAACAGAATAAACACGTTTAGTTTAATAAGTTTTAAACAATTTCTGTGATTTCTCTGAAAAACTATTTGAAACTACCGAGAGTACTTTCTTAAAATTATATATATAATCAAGTATATACACATACATGTCAAAACATTGAATAGCAAGGAAATCATAGACTGGACATCTAAAAGAATTAAAAGTAACATCAACTTTTTATCAAGATTACTACATAAAATACTTCCTTTAAAATACGATTATACTATATATTACGTAAGAGTACAACTAAAGGTACATTTAGTTCTCATCAAGTAAAAATACTCATTGGTATGCTATTATTTACTTGCATTGGAACTTACAGTTGCTGCATTCAGTTTTACCTGACCAAACCTGATCCTTAATCTCGTTGAAGGTCTACCATTTTAAGATTAACCCTTACGCAAGTTTTTTCAGTTTAACCAATAAGCTGAACTATGTGTATGCTTGCAGAAAAGGTTGCATGTGTACAAACAGAGCAATAAAAAATTTCCTTCCCACGCCACTTTTGTGTATAAGGTGGTGCTCATCTCTGCTTACTAAGCTTTTGGGTCACCCAGCTATGCAAACACAGTGAATCCTACAGTAGGGGACTGGCCCACTGGTAGCACTGTCTGATTAAATAGTGCGATAAACAAACCTAAAATAGTCTGCCTGGCACCTTACCTTTCACATCTTCTTTTCCCTTTTCACTAACAGCACTGTCAACACGCAAATTTCTTCCACACAATTCTACCCCATTTAGATTTCTCATGGCACTTTTTGCAGTATCTACATCTTTATATTCACAAAAGCCATATCCTTTTGGCTTCCCAGTTTCTCTATCATAAACAAGCCTGTACATGAAATAAATAAGAAGGAAGTAATATTCAGTCATAAAAACATGTGTGTTCACATGAAAGTAATGAAACTACTTTGGCCACTGTAAATAACAATATTTTATTATGAAGATCATCAGTTGGCATTTTCAAACATTGAATAGTGTCACTTGCTAAGATGTAGTGCCCAAGCACTTTTGGAAGTCTAAACTTTTGCTCCTTTAACATCATCAACAGTATTGGCGGAGCTAAAACTCAACTAGTTTTTTTAGTTCATAACTTAAGCATGCTCTTTATACATCTCCACAAAGATGATAACACGCAGTTGCTAGCAAACACATCTGTTCTACCAATGAATGACTCTTCATGAACATCACTTGTCTAAAAAACAGCCAAAAGATAAAATAAAAAACAAATATGTTTATGCTTACCTGAAACTTAAGACAGGACCGACTTGTGAGAAAAGTTCCTTGAGCTTTTCCTCAGTTGCTTCATATGGAATGTTACCAACTAAGATTTAAAATAAAATCAAAAAGAAATACTTACTCTCATACTATACATATAATACCACAATAAATGTACTGATAAGGAGCTGACTGATACTGAACATGTAACACCAAGATCCGAATGCCAACACTTACAAAGCTGATGTGCCATCTCAAAGAAGCATGCCTTTTTGCCCAATTGCTCTCACCATTGCTGAAATATTTGTGCTGGCTATTGGCTGCCCTTGCAAGAACGTGTCCAGCCTCCAAGGGAGCTATGTATCCCAGAAAATATTTTCAAATCTTTCTGATCTTAAATCTATTTTGGGGAATATTTTGGGGGATTTCTTACATTTGACAGTTATCAGTCAGTAAATGTGGTTCTCAGAGCTCCTGTATCCTTTCTGCATTAGATCTATTGGCTGACATAATAGATAAACATCAAGCTCATAAGAATAGATTCTTTAGTTTGATTATATTAACTTCATTAGACAAATGCCAAGGTTGGATAATATTTAGCTGCAAGTACAAATATTTATGAATTTCATCTAATTATCTGTATTTATAACAGCACTTGTTATAATTCTTAACAACCTTTATATCCGTAAACTTTCCACCTGACAGGAAATTATCCTCAGTAAGTATGATGATCACAATTAAACTACCTTTGAAAAAAGCATTTCCCACGTCTTTATATGGTTAAAAAATTTCTGACATGTCTTCCCTTGGATGCCATACACTGTTCCATGACACCAGGGTTTTCTCTGTATCCCCTGACAATCCTATTTATACGTGGTCACAGTATGTTTTACCAGTATCATCCTATGGCTGTCATGTTATTTGGACTGTGACACTCAAATTTACATGCAAGAATCATCATTTAAATGGTTAGCTAGAAGAACTTGATTTTCAGGAATATGCTTAGATAAGCCAAACACACACCCAGAGGCTCAAAAGGAGTCGTTAGGCCTTGTGCTTAAAGGAAGACTGAAGACACCAATCTATATGGAAGACAACTCATGACCTGATCAGACTGAGAAAACAAGGGTCAATGCAAGGACCCCATGAGATGAGATAGAGGAAAGAGAATAGGGGGCTCTGGAGAGCTATGGAGGGTAACCTTAAGACAAAAACAATCACAAAGCTAAAACATTCTACAAAAGTGTGATTGCATCCCTAGTTAAGAATGTTATAGGGAAAAAATGGGCAAGGTCAAGGCATAGAATATTGTTTGAAGTACAGTTTTTGTCTTGTTTACTTTGACCTGTAATTACCTTTCTAGATTTTGCATTGAATTGTTTGTGTATGCACTTGCAACAAATCGTTAACACTGGAAAACTTGAAAATTTTCCCTGCATACCTCATATCAGAACTGCCTGCCTTTGAGGTAAGGTACAAGTCAAAGTTTGATTTAATTTCACATTTACATACCACAAAATGCAAAACTTTATGTGTTTTCCAAAATTTAGCAAACTGGTGTTTTTTACAAACGTTCGAAAAGAATTATGCTTTTATTGGTGCACGACACAAAGTGCATCTAACCCTGGTCCATTGTCGTTCGGTCAAAAATGGTGTAATTTCTAGGTCATATGCCTTTGACCACTCGTCACTTACTGAACCACATTTAAAAGTTTGTACTTGATGCACAGCCAATTCTCAAAAATTCCTCATTCGATGGGCCTTTATTCGAGAAGTTCGTCTGACACCTACGCTAGGAGATCATGATGCCAACTTGCCAGGGCTTGTATGAGACACGTAACCTAAATCAAATGGTGTTAAACGTTACACGGACATACATACCAAATACTGATCTGGCAGACCTATCCGCCTGATCTACATTGCTTGCTGAATTATTACTACCAGACTGAGAATTCTCTTTTACTTGATCACGGCTAAATCCGAGCCCTGGTATAGCAGCCAT
This sequence comes from Chironex yamaguchii, assembly GCA_024741275.1. Lineage (NCBI taxonomy): Eukaryota > Metazoa > Cnidaria > Cubozoa > Chirodropida > Chirodropidae > Chironex > Chironex yamaguchii. The sequence continues at coordinate 6,983 of JANTCA010089894.1, forward strand.
CTTTCCAGCCATCAAGACGTGAGACTGCGCAGTTGACATTAATATTCGTATGTCTGCGCACACTACTGCAACTGCTGGTCTATAAGGCCCGTTTTCCACCTGCCGAATTTATTCGCGTGAAGCGATTCCAGGTATTTAGTACTGCTGAATTCTCAATTAATGAGCAGAATTTTGTTGCGGAGAAGAGGCGAAAGACGGTTGAAAAAGTATAGAAAAATATGATGCAGAATGTTTTTCCAGGAAAACAACAAACTTTAGTACCACGATAAATAGGCTGAGAACCTTTCAATGGGAAGCGTTGATTTTCAAAACGCTTGTGCTCTTAAAGAATCAAGTATTAACAATTGTTTTGATATTATATCGAGGCAAATATGTTTGATCAAGTACCATTTTGTTTCCACAGAAACTCCAGCCATCTTTTTTTCGATATCTTTAGCGCGGGTATTTGTTGATATACTTTCTTGCGAAATGGCTACCGTAAATCTCAGGTATCTACTGCTGCTTAAGTTTCGCAAATTAAGCTTTGGTAGGACAACGAAAGAGGCTGAGAAACTTGCACTGGGGAGCGTTGATTTCAGCTAACTCAAAGCGTTTGTACTCTTAAATTGCAAAGTATTAACAATTGTTTAATATTATCTGACGGCAATGTTTTTCAGTGATGTTTCCCCTTTCTGCTTTTGCTATTTTAGCAAGAGTTAGAGTCATGGATGTCACCTGACGGGCCTTCAGTAATCTAATTGGCTTGCACCTTTTTTGGCTGCGAAAAAGATGAATCTATTTGAATCACTTTTCCCTGCTGCGAACAGGAGCAGTGATTTAGCTCTTACGCGAGAATTGAGAGAAGCATGCGTATACTCTGTACGAATTCGTTTCGGGTGAATAAATGCGTGGTGGTAAACGGACTTAACCCGACAAACAATATACAATCTCTGTGCATTTCCTGCCACTTCACCTCCTCCGACTGCGATTTTCTTCCTGTCTCCCTAGTTGCTATATCCAACGACGTGGGCGATCATATAGTGCCAAGGCTCGCTGCCTATACCCATATCAAACAGCGGCACTTCTTGGTACTTTCTACGTCTTTTCTCTAATCCATCATTTAAATTAGATATCGATGAGATCCTCCTCCTTCTTTTGCACCTCTTCCATTCGATCTTTCTGGTAACTTCCAGTCTCTTTTATTCATTCGTAAAACCTTTGCATGGTATGTCCCACAAAACCTCACTGGCCTTACTTACTTCTAACAATAGCTTTTTACATATTCCAGCTACTTTCAACACTTCTTTGCTGGTAACCTAGCTCCAAATGCATTTTGTATGAAATGGCATTACCAAAGCCTTACTATCATACATCACCACGGAGGAAACATAGCAGATCAAGACTCTCTACCTAGTCAGCATACTAAGTGACGTACTTCTTAGGATGTTTCCCTGGTCTGAAACGCTGATCTGGCGAGTCCAGATACCGCATTGCCTCTGATTAATACCGTCTTCTTTTAGAACTCTCCCCCTAAAATACTCACCCACGGTAGAATTAGAAAATTAAACGCCCAATTTGAATAAACTTCCCATTAGATTAAGGGGCACCTGTAAAGGAGTTGTTTGTTTGAAACAATAAATTCAATCAAATTATCTACAAAATATTGTTGATACTCACCTTTTGATACACTAACCAGTATGATTCATAAGCAATAAGTTGCCTTTACACTTCTGCTGTTTCGTTAGGCATGTTCTTCTTTCCATAAGGTGTCTTCTTACTGAGCTTTTGAATTATAACATGTATTTGTATCTTCTTAAAGCGTCTTGCTTGTTTCGATTGTCCATATACTACATCTTTTTTCCATCAATTGCTACGGGCACTTTGAACTTAGCGGCAGCAGCCTCCAAAGAACAGTAGTTGCTACTGCTTGAAATCTTAAGGATCTTATGTCTAGACTGTAAGTAATTATTGTATATAATTTGGATATAAAAATCTCCAATATCACTTTTCTTGACGAACCCTAAAATTACGACTACCAATCGTCCTTTCAAAGTTTTTTAAGTCTCACCTAACCAAGTCACATTCCAATTTATGTTTCACGCAGCGTTAAGTGTGCAGTCTCCTTTGAATCAGTTGTGCACTGTTCAAACTATCAAGTGAGAGCTACCACGAAAAGTGCAGATCCTGAGTAAGACTATAAACTACATCAATTAAAGATGCTCTGCGTCGTGAGCCCTGGAGTTCTAGGGAGAGTAGAGCGTCCTTTTAAAGTAGGGAAAGAGTACAGCGAATGGAAAAATGTAGCCCCTGGAGTATCCTGGAGCTCAGTTCTAGGTCCTCTACTATCTAATATATATATCAACGACATTGTTCATTTTGTCAAGTACAGTAAGGTTTGCAACTGTGCTGACAATTACACCATCTATGTATGTGACCCTAGCAAGTAAGTCGCTACTATGAGGGAAAAATTGCATCATTGCACTACGCCATGAATGTTTTTAAATGCACCCATTTTGGCAAAATCAATAAACCTTCTGTATATTAGGATTCTGTTATAGTAAGTTTTTATCACTGTTCTTTGTACAGCTTGTAAAAATGTAAACAATGTTGCCACTTAGATTGTAAGAACCACTTTCAGAAGCATGCTTGGCGATTTTTTACAAGAAAAAGTATGAACTGATAAGGCTCTAATTGGTCATTGCGTAGTCACTACAAAATGTTCTCGAGGTTACGAATTTCACAGGTCAATTATTCTTCGGCACGAAACAATTATTGAAATTTGTGAAAACTTTTCTCAAACAATAAAACAATATGCACGGATTTGGGGTATAGCTAGATTTTACGGAAATGGTAAATCAGGGGGTGGCGCCAGCATTATGTGACTAAAAAATCACTTTCGTAAAATGCACTCAAATGCATCATAATTAGACTGCGATTTTATGACCACTGTTGAAAGAGAAACTATGTTTCATTGCTGATAGCATGACTTAATAATCATATGTTACTAATGTTTGAAACTATGCTAATGATAGTTTCTTAAGAGTAACAAAAACTTTTTCTTCACAAAAACGTGGAGGGTTGAAGCACCTCAGTCCCCGCTTTAGAGTCGCCCATGTAAATGCCAAGAAAATGCCCAATTGTAAATGCCCAAGTCAGAATCTTACTCAGCTTGACTTTCACTAATGTTTCGATGAACTGATAGCACAGTTTGGCTTAGTTCTTTCACTCACTATTTCAAATGTTTCAGGCAGCTACACTACTGAGCTGGACGAATTGGTAGCACAAGGTTGCCATAAGTATATTTCATAGCAGACATTGCATCACAGCCAAAGGCAAATATGATACAACTTTCAATTATTTCCCTGCATTCACTATTAAAACTGGCTAAGTTAGCGTGGGGAGGATCAAGACTGGCTAACATCTCTAAAAGGAAGGAATTTGAGCCATATTACAGGATTAGGCAAAACATGTTTTTGAGACACCAGTTAATTTTTATAGAGAATGTATAATTTAGAGGATATTATAGAGGATGTATACTTTAGATCTTGATTTTCTGAATTTCTATTTTGTGTTTTCCCTGCTAAACGTTCGTTAGAAAACAAGTGCTAATAATGTATTTGCATTATTAGCACTGCTTGCCGCCCCTGCCCTGATCTTATAATAAGTAGTCTAGAAACTATGGTGCATCTGCTTAAACGAATCTAAATGCCACCTCATGCTAGTTGGCAACACACATAAATACGCTATCAATATCTAACGAGACTATCGTTGAAGAAAGTCAAGTCGTAAAGTTACTTGGTATCACTCTTGATAAAAACCTTCATTTTTAAAGGCATGTTGATGAGATTTGCAAAACGTTAATCAGAAGATGCATGCTCTCAAACGTTTATCAAATTATATGACTTAGAGTTAAGATAGATTTTAATGAATTGCTGGCTAATTCTGCAACAATACTACGCAATCTCCAGTTGTTTATGCTACAATTCTACAACACCAAAAATAGACTTAATCCTTCCGTTATTGCGGAAATGTTTAAGGAGAGAGTTGGTAATTACTCCCTCAGAAGCAAAAACAAAGTAGAAAAGGCCTAAAGGCAAGGACCATTATATATAGCATGGAAAATGTAAAATAGGGTATACGTTATTGACATTACTACCAAATTAGTGAGTGAGATTTTAATGAATTTCTGGCCAATTCTGTAACGATACGTCAATGCAATCTTATGCTAAAATTACATAACCAAAAATGGGCTCACTCCTTCCTTTACGGCGGAAATCTTTAACAAGAGAGTTGGCAATTACTCTCCGTCTCCGAGAAGCAGCAATAGTCTAGAATTGTCAATGACAAAGACCATTACATATGGCATGCAGAATGTAAGGTACAGTGTTATTGACATCACTACAAAATTAGTGAGTAAGATTGTAATGAATTTCTGGCTACTTCTATAACAATATGTCAATGCAATCTCCACGTGCTTATGTTAAAAATTATATAACTAAAAATGGGCTCACTCCTCCTTTTACGGCGGAAATCTTTAACAAGATCGTTGGTAATTACTCTCTGAGAAGAAATAATAATCTAGAATTGTCAGTGACAAAGACCATTACATATGGCATGGAGAATGTAAAATACAGAGGATATATGTTATTTACATCACTACCAAATGTAATGAAAGACTGTGATAAACTCGCAACTGTAGATTGTTTCGGCCATCTTAAATAACCTTAGTATTTTTTTATCAGTAACATTTTTTGCAATAGATGGGAGGTAATAGTATACAACATAAATATTTCAATTAAAATCGTGTATTATCTTTTAAGTATTTGTAAGATTCTGTGCTTTCAAGTTGGCGTGAATTATCTGTATTCTATTGTTATAAAGCTAACATAAATGAAATGAGTATAATGAATTGGGGATTACGGTTCTCATGTCCATCGTGAACCAGGGTGGCAGCATCTGTACGGTCCCTTGATGTAGGGTTACACATCTTAGCGTTGGACTGTAGCAACGTTAGTAACTGCAGTTGGAGGAACAGCCGAACTGTGTTCGGTTAACGGTACAGTACAGCAGGAGGTAGATTAGTAATCTTAACGTCAGCCCCTGTACTGCACTACGGAAATGGATTGGCCACCTTACTGCAGTACAATATGTAGTTAAACACAAAAATGGTAATACGTTCAAAAGATTATAAGTTGGACAGCCTCAACTGCAGCATGTCGAAAACACCTTTTTGTACGCTCGGTAATGTATTTCCATGTACACGGGATGCTCATGCCTGTTATCAAGCGACCATGTACAACAATGGGAATCACAAGAACATAAGCACTTCAACGTCAGGTCCCTTTATCAGAAAGAAAAATTTGATAATATAAAGCTAAAATGGCAAGTTCAAGATACTCATACTGAAGTATCATGCAATCACTGGCAGAAGGGAGGGCACTAGAGCTATAGGACGGCAACGGCTTCTTTACGCAAAAGTGGTAGTCCAGGAAGTGGACAGAAATGCAGTAGAGCTGACTTGGCTAAACAACAACATATAAAACTGTCATCGAGTGAGAGACAATTTCAGAGTTTGACACCGCACTCTTAATTGACCATGGCGATGACGAAAAGTACTCCGCTTCTCCTTATCGAACCAACGGTTGTTCGCTTTGCTTCATAAATTACCCTTCAATGGATCAACGTTTGTTCCCAATTACTCGCAAACGCAGCCAAATTATTTTACCTTCATAAAGGCGACTTGAATTAAAATGCTAATTTGAACAATCTTTTTGTGGTACAAAACTTGAAAATCGCCTTGAAAATTTGCGACATTGCACTAAAATCATACTTAAAAGCTTTTTTCGTTTGACACTCTTCAGAGTATAAAACGCCACAAAGGAAAGTATATATATAAGGCAACCTATTTATTAGAAACATGTAGCAAAACTAAGCAATCATTAAAAAGAAAGGGAACAAAGAAAGAGAAAATAAAGAATCAAAACATTATTGGAAGAGTCCAAATAAAAAACGAACTATTTCTGCCTACAGAGTACTGGTTTTCTTGTTTTAGTGTAGACAGACTCCAATACACTTAGATGAAAGAACGATCTAGCTGTGCCAATTATCTGGAAAAAGCTTTTAAATATGTATTTAGCGCAATGACGCAAATTTTGAAGGCGATTTACGAAAAATTCACCATCATTATACATGAAAATCAAAATAGAAAAAAGGCAATTGTTGTTTCTAGAATTCTTCGAGAAAAGATCACTGATTTTGAAAATGAAAATTCTTTTGGGACTCAAAAATGTCCTGCATACCTAAAACTTCCTTGGCTAGGCAATGTTTCTATTCGCATTAAAAAAGCTTAAACAGAAATTTAAAAAGCTGTAGTTAAGTGTTTCTCTGCTGTCAATCCAAGAATTGTTTTCACGACTAGAAAGAACTTACCATCCATTCACAAGGATTGTGTAGCTACCACACAAAAAAGCTTAGTAGTATATGAATTTTGTGCCGATGTCAAGCTCGGTATGTAGGTCGCACTTCTCAAAGATAGGGTGATAGGATCAAACAACATGTTCCAGCCACTGTACGCCAGGAGAACAGGCATCTAGAGAACAGCCATCTCGCGCTTTCAAAACGAAAATGACTGCCAAAACATGCGATTCTGCCATAGGCCAACATTCACTAGAAAATTCAGAATCCGCCAGATGTATAAGGACGAGAATTTTCGGATAATTGGCACAGCTAGATCGTCCTTTCATCTGGGTGTACTGGAGTCTGTTTACATTAAAACAACTAAACCAGTACTCTGTAGGCAGAAAGAGTTCGTTTTTTCACTTGGACTCTTCCAATAATGTTT
>JANTCA010089905.1:0-13802 GCA_024741275.1 Chironex yamaguchii
GTACCTTTGTATCCAATAAGACAGTAACACTCGCGGAATTGTACTGCAAGGTCCTTACCACCAATTGACCTCAAGGACGACTTTGCTACTTCATCGAGGCCATGACTTGCGTCGTCTTCAAATGCCACTGTGAGTATTGACCTTTATAAAATATAAGTTTGATGCGAATGATAACGAATAAATAGTAGATATTGGAAGTTTGAGCAGTCTAACCGGAATATCTTTACCTTTCGTTATCCTTGTAATGATATTGGAAGTGACGTTATGTGGAACTTAGTCTGATATCTCACAAGTTACTAATATCCATTAAGGTATTCTATTTATCACAGAACAAGAACACGCCCAAGAGACACTCGGCTATTTTATTTGAAGTATAAATTCATTTGCATATTCCCCATTTCTAAGTATGAAGACAAAACTGTTGCTTTTGCGAGTTAATATTTTCATTTGTTGCAATGGAGATTTCAATGATGCCAATTTTGAGAAAATATTGTCAATATGGGCATGAAACGGTGCAAAATGCACTGCCATACTATTGATGCCCCTTTCACATTAATATTTTGTTTGATGGCTGCTCAATTGACAGTGATTCGTAATGTCGTTTTCACACGATGTTTGCAAATGTACTCTTTTGCCTTTTCTGTCAAACTGCAAGTCGATTTATATGCAAGGGTGGCTTAAAAACTGTTATGTCAGCAGTTTGAATGTCCAACACTCAAAATAAACCATTGATTGCAATCACTAACTAAGACCAACCCAATACTTTTCTCGTTCCTCCATCTTAGTAGCCTAAAAACTAAAGCTTAGACAAAAGACTACCACTTAACTAACCATTGAGTACATTTCTTTGCCAACTATACTCAGGCTCCTTCCATGCTATCTAAATGCCGACAATGCTCTACAAAACATAGATCTTGAAAACACTCGCATCAGAGGAATCGACAAGCTTAAAGCGAGAAGACGAAGTATTGAACAGACGGTCGGGGGATGTAGAACTCCGTGGATGAACTAATAAATCCAGCTTCAGATATGAAAAGCTCCTTGATGGTTATACTACATCTAGAATGGCTGCCATGTAAAAAGGTATAGCTGTACAAATTGCAATAAGGCATCCATCATTTTTCTTTTGACTCGGCCAGGTCAGTGTTTTAAAAGTAAACGTACAGTGCAGTACAGTTTCCCACAGTACAGTGCATCACAGTTTCCCACAGTACAGTGCAGTACAGTTTCCCACAGTACAGTGCAGTACAGTTTCCCACAGTACAGTGCAGTACAGTTTCCCGCAGTACAGTGCAGTACAGTTTCCCACAGTACAGTGCAGTACAGTTTCCCGCAGTACAGTGCAGCACAGTTTCCCGCAGTACAGCGCAGCACAGTTTCACGTACAGGTGTAAAGAATCAGTTTGTTTACGAAAATAACGAAAAGACTGAGGAGAGTGTCCCTTCGCTTGTTCTTATTCTGTGTATGTATTTTCCAGTTGGACCTATGAGGCTACAACAAGGATCAAGGTGGAATCATATGAAACAATTAGTTTTTACCCACGTTAGAAATCAAACGTTTCATTGGCTAGACAAAGTTTATAAAAAAATGAAATTTAAGAGCAGATTAAATGGTGGTCAAACCCATTCTCTAGCAAAACAGGTTTCCTAAACTTGTTCTGCACCTTCAATTCACTTGACGTGCGTTGTTCTATAAAAGCTTGGCTTCAGTCCATACAAACAAACAGAACAGCAGATTGTCCGCAAGGTGTAAATGCATTCATCCAAAAGGCCGCCTTACATGACACAAAATAATTTAACAGTCCTTTTTTCAAACAAGTTAAAACTTCCTTGCTGAGGCAATGTTTCAATCTGCATAGAAACATCGATTTAATACGCTGTAGTGAAGTATTTCTCAGTTGTGAATCCCAAAATTGTTTTCACGACTGAAAAGCCCTTGCTATCCATTTATAATTGTCAGGTACCTACTACACAAGAAGGCTTTGTTGTATATGAATTTCTGTGCCGTTCAGAAGCTCAGTATAGTCATACTTCTCGAAGTTTGGATGACAGGATTAAACAGCATGTTCAAGCCACTGTGCGCCAAACATCAATTCCTCCTAGAGAACAGCCACCTAACGCTTGCAAAGCTAAATGGATTGCTAAAAGTTGCTAGGCCAACATTTAATTGAAAATTCAGAATGCGCCAAAATTTGCAAGTACAATAATCTTTGAATAAACGATTCAGCAATATCATCCTTTTGCAAAAGTGTATAAGTGTTTGTCTATATTCAAGCAACAAATTCAGAAACCTTTAGGCAGAAATAGTTCCTTTTTTCACTGAAACCCTTCCAATAAACATTTTCTATTTTTTACTGCTACATTTCTTTTTGTTTATGATTAACTAGTTTTGATCTATTTTTCTTACAAAAAAGTTGCAGTAGATCCATACTTACCTGTCTGATAATTCATACTCTGAAGAATGTCAGAGGAAAGAGCTTGTAAGTATGTCTTTAGCGCAATGAAATCGCAAATTGTTAAGGCGATAAGTCTAGTAACGCTTAAGGAAATGGTTGACAGAAATAGGAAATACACTGTTAAGTTTTAGTTGCAGCAACATATTGTATCTATGAATAAAGTCTAAAGTATTTTAGTTTGCTCAATTGCCACTGATTTCCACATGTTTGATGCCTTAACTATTTGTTAGTATCTAGTGACGGCCCACATAATACTTTCAGCAGTGCTCAAGTCAGAGAAATTGGAGTATTGGCAAGAAAACGAAGTTTAATAAGAAGACGAAGTATAAGTATTTCGACAATGAACGTGATTTATATAAAGAGGAAAATAATCTAATAAACAGGACGTATTTATTTCTTAACGTTTAGCTTTAAGACATTCCATTCTTTATCAACAGAGTTATTTCCAGGACTTGATGTTACAATAAGAAGTACTTGTATCTACAGAATACAATACAGAGGAGAAATATATAATAAATTTTTAGTGAAAAAACAAGAATGTGGGAAAAACAAGAATGATAAAGGCCCAAGGGTAAATGGTGAAAAAAGAACTAAAGGGATACAGGACTTTTGGTGAGAGACGGGTTATCAAGCAAAATATGTAGACTTCCACGAATGAGTAGGTAAAATCGTTTGGTGCTCTGCGCAGCACCGAGAAATCTTCCAACAAAGCTGAGTGTTCTGACTCATTAATATGGTCCAAGATGGACGAGGGACTAGTCTGTATTTTTCGACCCAATTTATTAACACCCAAATGCTCCCTGCAATGTGTAATTAAGTCGTGCAATGTTTTACTAAAGTAGGAAGTATGGCATCCTGAACACTGAAGTTTGTAAACTACAGTGGAGAAAATTGAAAGCTAGAAAGCGGTCTTAAAGTCGAAAAACGACTGATTTCGTTTAGCTTAACAAAAACTAACTTTAAGCTGAGCATCTTGATAGCACTGTTTAACGACTCTGCATATTCTGATTTTATTTTGTCAAGTATATCTCCCTAGATGCGATATACAATTAAAAGTGGTGTATCAGCTTCTTGGTGAGCAGGGCGCTTAGGTTCAAACTTATTATCCCAAAAAGATTTAACAACAAAATCAGTTAACTGTATAAGACTACGATGCTCTTTATTTGAACAATCTACTCGTGCAAATTCTGATAGGGAGAGGATACGTAGAAAGTTCGATGTACAAAGTCACTAATCAGATTGCTCTAGTACTAAATTGGAGCTAGACTTGAAAATAAGTATGCAGTCTAGTAAATGTCTTTTTTCTGCACAAACTGGTAGCAACGTTCGTCAAAAGGGTAAAAGGGGACATCCAAGAAAGGTAAGGAGTTTTTCAATTCAATATTGGAAGTGACATTAATGTTAAGGTGCTGGCCATCAATGTATTCTAGGAACAGGAATAAGCATTCAAAGTAACGAACTATAAAGAAAAAGTAATCCAGTGAATGCAAGCGAGCAAAGTATCATTAATTGCAGCAGCTTAATGCGACTTACGATGTTTTGCTTGTCGCCAGGTAATCGGTTACTTCTTTTCCTGCATTAATATTGGCTTTATAGGCCTCAATGTTTCTTGTAGACTTTATTCTGCCTAGGAACGTAATTCAGAGAAAAAAAATGATAGTATTGTGTAACAGTTTTTTAAACCAGCACTTACGTTTAAATGGTAGCGATATCCAACGTGATTTATGGCAAAACAATTCATAAGAGAGAGGTAAATAGAGAAATACATGAACAGAAGGACAACTCTTTCCAAAACTCAGATTATTTTGACATGTTATATGTTGTGCTGTTTATTTTATTAGTTGAACACAAAATTTGATAGGGTCATACTCTTCACTGATCTCAAACATTCTCTGGTAACCGTTACTTATATATTTCATATCAGTGACGTTCATCACAGGGGATAAAGCAAAAACAATGTACATCGGTAGCTTTTTTCATATCGAAAAGTTTTGACTATTCTATTGACAATGTCTATATTGAACTCTCATAATAAGTGAAATCAAAATCAGCACATAAAATTCATTTGACACCTCCCTATCTTTATAGGTACAAAAGCAGAGGATAAAGGTATAAACTTTTCAGTAAGTGTATGAGAGATAGTACAGAAGGCCATTAAGGGCGTAGGTTTTAACCTGAAAACGCGTTTAAGACAACACCCATTGAGTAATTCTCTTATTCCAAACGGCAAAAATCCTATTGTCTTACTAAAGGTGTGAAAGTCCAAGAAGGACACCAGGCAATCGCCCATTTTTGTGCAGCATATCTTTTATATGCGTTTTGTCACACTTAAACCTATGACACCTTTGATAATTTACAAATTTGTAATCATTGCCTTGAGGTAGGATCAACTGGCCATCCAGTTATGTAATGGAGACCTTTAAGGCCCTTAGAGAGGCTCGCAAATCGATTTTGTAACCGGAAACGTACCCTGATCGTAAATCTCGTACTCCAAACCACTTAAAGATAAACGTTCACAAGCCAAAGTTCTAAAATTAAATGTTTTCCAAAATTTTAACATTTTGATGTAAATAAAAAAGGTACTAAATCGTACCTTCATATTCATCGAATGCATTGAATTATCCATTTTATGACCCCGTGACTTTCCATTTAGAATTGTAAAACTTCGTTTAAATCACAAGATTAGTCCCTAAAGTCCCTTCTGTGATTGGGAAAAGCGATTGTTGAATAGCTGAAGGTTCTACTGGCATAAATATGTGGTAGCTAGTTAGGAATGTCAGTCTCTTGCATAAACCCAGCTCTGCCATAAGTATCAAATTACAAATCATAATCCTCACAACGTCCTGTCAATATGATCATACGATCAGGGTCATTCTTGACGGTTAGTTTTGTAATGGTCATTGGAAAGTTCGATCTTCACCTGGGCTCCGCATTGGGTCAAACCTATTTCGTCTCTACATATTATGATTATAGCCGTAGATTGTCTGCAAGTGTACTATCTAAGTAGATGATTCTACACTGTCGAATCGAATCCAAAAGAAAATGTGTAGTGCATTCATTCTTGACTTAGCATTTGCTTTGAATTTGAATTTGCTTCCACGGCAACTGCTTACAGGAGTTATCTCTTTTGATACTTACAGTAGACTCAGACTATATATAAACAGGCGTGCGCTCCCAAAGTCTCATCAATATTTAGTGCAAATGGCTCTGGATATTAATAAGTTGTATTTTTCTTAGAAGGTTTCTTAAACTGTCGAATAAAAGACAAGAATTATACGACATGACATGTTTGTGGTAGTGAGCAATACGTACCTTAAATTCATAGGTAGATTCTAAGGTAGGGTGACCAACCATCCCGTATATTCCGAGATTGTCCCGTTTTCTGGAGGGTCGATACTGGACGTCCCGTAGTCCCGTATTTGTCCCGTTTTCTGGAATCCGCTAAAATGTCCCGTTTTTGTCCCTTTTTTACAGAATTTCAGTTCGACCGCAGTGGGAATTGGTAGCCAAAGAATCCTTTTAAACAAAGAATCCTTCAATTGAATGAATGAGTAGCTGGTAATTGAATGATGTGGAGAACACTGAAAGAGTTTTCAGCTCCATTTCTCCTTTCGGTACTCACTGAGTCTTTCTGCAGCTGTATATCAAATTCTTGCTCCCAAAACGTCTGCAGGTTTGTCACGTTTGTGACCATTTTCTATCAACAAATGGGAAAGTGAAAATGTAAATTTGTAGATGAATGGACCACGGAGAAGCCATTTTTGAAGAGAGGAAAAAATGAAAACGACGCATGGTGCAACTAGTGCAGAGGGAGCTTCTCTTTTTCACATGGAGGAAAGAGCGATATGAAGCAGCAAGAAAACTCGAAAAAACACATGGACGCCGTGAAGCAGAAAACCATGTCATCGAGTATGGAGAATCATGTTGTTCGATCTACAGCTTCAGATTGGCAAGTAGTAGCCTCTGAAGGGACTGTGTTGTACCGTACGGTCAAGTATAACCAGAGCTTCCGTTCGAACGACTGCCTCAACAGACTCGTTCCATGTTTAAATTCTGACAGCTAGATGACAAAGAAATTTGGAAGTGGAAGAACCAAAACAGAGGCCATTTGTACTGGAGTGTCTGCGCCTCATTCTGTGAAAGACTTCGTGACATCTTAAAAAAGGACAGGTTCCATTTTCTTGACTCACTGACACCTCAAATATCAAAAATCAGAAAATAATTCCTCTGATGATTCAGTATTTCGACCCTTAGAGTGGAATAAAAATAAAGCCTCTCAAATTTGCAGAGATACTTGGAAAAACGGCTCAAATATTGTTCAATTTCATTTCCAGAACGATTCAAGAAAGTGATTTGGAAATGAAACACATGGTTGCATATGGTACGGACAACTGCAACACCAGCTTTGGAGGAGTGAATAGGAGAGTGGGAGAGAATGTCTTCTCCAAACTCCGAGAGAAAATTCTCAGCTTGATTCCACTTGGCTGTCCTGCCCACATCACTCACAACTCTTCCTGTCATGCCACCAACGTACTTTCTGTCGGTCCATATGTGATTGTCATCAAACTCGCTCAACATTTCAACATTTACACAAATAGAGTGCAGACTTTCAAATAATTCGGCGATTTCCTAGACATCACTTTTCAGAAAACTTTTCATCACTCAAAAACTTGTTGGTTGAATTTGATAGTCACCATCAATCGAGTACTGCAGATTTTCCCAGCTTTGAAAGATTACTTTCTTCCACTTCCAGCGAATCAGTGCCCAAAGCATCTCAGAATTTTTTTGCAGAAAAAACTCGCTGAAGTCTACTTTCTTTTTCCTCAAAACTCTATGGAAGTCTTCCGAAGTGCCACACTGACTCTCAAGAAAAGCGAAATTACTCTCTGTGAGGCTGATGAAGCAACGAGATGCTTGAAAATGAGACCGGAGCAGCGTCCCAGAGAAAAGCTCATTGGTATTCTCTCAAAGTCGAAGCTGAATCAGGCCAAAGGTGTCAAGGCTGTTGAAACATTCCAAGAGGAGGTCCAGGATCTCTACCAAACTGCAATAGATTATCTTTGCAAATGGTATGACTTTCAAGGACAGACGGTTGCCTCTCAGAGTCACTGGATGACTTTGAGTTCCAACGAAAGCTTCACTTTTGAGGACGTCAGCAGTGCTGCGCAACTGGTCAATCCATCTTTGCTGAGTGATGAACTGTTTGATGAAGTCACTCCTCGCAAAGAAATCATCAGAGTCTCGAAAGTGAACCAGGACTTTGTAAACGTGACACTGCCCACAAGTGGGTTAAGATGTTCTGAGGAAATCATTTTCCACATTTACAGAAATTGGTCTGTCCTTTGGTTGTGATTCCAACATCAAATTCTGTAGTCGAAAGAGTCTTCTCCCTGATGGACAATCAGTGGAGTGATGAATAAAACAGACTCACTGTGGAAGCAATCCTTCAAGTGTTCATCAACTACGAACAGATGTCGTGCAAGGACATGTTTCATAAATTGATGTCTGACAAAAATCTCTTGTCCAAAATCAAGTCTGTAACAAATTATGGCTTGAAAGGAAATTGAATCAATCGATGACAGTCGGATTTGTTCACATTTTGTTAAGCTAAATTGCGCAATTTTGAAGCCAATTTTGAAAAATTTTCTTGATCGTGGAGGGGACCCTCCGACCATCCCCGGAGCCACCCCCGGATTCCTAAGTGTCCTAAGTGTTTTTTGTCAGAGAGAGTTGGTCACCCTATTCTAATGCAGAGTTTATTAACGAAACATAGACTGTACTCTGAGAGGAAAGTGGGTTCTGTGGTTTTTACATAAACGCTGTTGGACAAAATCATCCATTTGTTCACCTTAGGAACTGAATATTCAGATCTGATCTCCTTTACAAATGTGATTTTCATGTCGTTTTATGCCTTTTCACCCTGCATTATTTGAATCTTTCAAATTATTTTTTATTTTTGTTCATCAGTAGGCACTCTTAAGCTCTCTGTCGCAAATGAAAATATATAATGCACAGGAAATACATACACATTTTTGAAGTCATACCTTGTAATATCTGACTCATGAAGATACCTCTCGCTAAGGACGATATAGTATCTCCTCCAAATTCCAATCTTGTGCAATTTTTTTGGACATAGCCAGGATCATCCATTCCGCAAGATACTGCTATTAGATCTTTGAGCTCTACATGAAAGAGAGTATAAGGTATATGAGCGTAAGCGTTTGTGATTTCTAGGTTGCAACGTTCTATCAATATAACATTTTCTTTTTGATTTATGCTAAATTTGGAAATTCGTTTACATGATCCCATTTAAATATTCTTGTTTTGGTCCACAGTTACCAGAGGAAGAAACTTAAGACAGCTGAGAGGGTGGAGGGGATTTGAGCTTGTAGATGTTGTATTAAGACTTATGATTAAGTAAATTTTGTCCAATATTAAAAAGTTTACTTTTCCAGTTATTCTTACAAGTTTGGAATTGCTCTTTGTATGAAATCAAGTGAAAATTTTCCAGGGTTCTGCTATGCAACCATATCAGATAGTTCATAGTATTTTGCCGTTCGTTTTGAGTGTCAGACATTCAAAATGTCCTCTGGCGTCTCCCAAAGTGAGTTGCATTATTTTCTTAGCGCTTTTCTGCTTTACTCGGTCATTTTGATGTTTTTAACGAGATGAAATTTGTTGGACCCCCAACTGACGTTTTCTACGATAAAAGAGATAAAGCCCAACAATATGATACATCTATATCTCTCCTTTCAGAAAGTAGACACAACTAAAGGATTCAATATACTAACCATGCAATCAATATGTTACATTGTACTCCAGGCCTCTTTCCTGAAGTAGGTCGCTAAAAGTTATTATGTCTTTAAAATTCAAGTTAACGGGTGAAGATCAGCTTGGAAACAAATCAAATGCGCAAGTCTAGTATCTCAAGCCCTTGTTAGCATGGATCAATGCCAATTAACTGTAATGCCTAATTTACACTACGCGGAAATTTTCGCGTCGAATAGAGACTTCGCGATTATGTCGTGACGATATCACAGCTCATAGTGTATGTTTGTTTTCAAGGCGTCCTGAGTTATGGACAAATTTCGAATATGTGGTAACTAAGACCGAACTCACGTTTGACCATTTCCAGTTAAAGCTCCTGTCGAAAGAAGGCCCAGTTTAAGTGAAATCGACCAGAGATGGTTGCCTTCAATCAAAGAAAACTGTTGCTGCTAAAGTCAAATTTGCCTCTAGCCGAAGCCGAAGTTTGAAAACAAAAGAAGATTTTGGGTTTGCTTGGAACCGCGAAGACAAAGTGGAGTATCATTTACTTGAAAAGGAGCTAAGAATTCACTACAGAGAGTATTTCTTTCGTGGATCTGAATGTCTTCTGTTCTCTTTCATGAACTATTGGCAAGGATTGCATCACATACGACAAAACAGCAAACTCAATTTAGAGATCCAGAATCATCTAGTGAACATTTATGCGTGACCTTGAGGTACTTGGTCACTGGGGATGGTCATGTGACTATTGGTGCCAGCTACCGCAAGAGCCCTACCATTATCGGAAAAATGATCCTTGAAACTTGCTATCGGAAAAATGATCCTTGAAACTTGCAATTCAATGTGGAATGTTCTACTGTTGAAAGATTACATTAGAATATGAAAATGAAAAGAAGATTGGTGTAAAATAATCAACGATTTTTTTAACAGAAGGAGTTTTCCTAACCTTGTTGGAGCTATCGATGGTAAACATGAAGTGATTCAACCACCCAACTTTCCCAGGATCAATGTACTTTAATTATACAAGTGTTTAGCATCGATTTCATGGCTGTATGCGATTCAAAGTAAACACTTACTTTTGTTTACGTTGGGACGTTGGGAACTGTGAAAGTCAAAGTCATAGTAGTGCTTTGTAAACAGCTTCCTTGGATATGCAATTGAGGGTGATAACCTTAATATTATTGAAGCAATGTTGCTTCCAAATTCCAATCATACACTTCCTTTTAGTTTTGGAAGGGATGATGCGTTTGGAGTTCTACCAAATATGATGAAACCTTACCCAATTCAAAACCTAGTCATCCCACAAAAAATTTAATTTCAGACCGATTCGGGCCAGGACAATTATAAAGAATTTATTCTGAATAGCTCATTGTTTATAACATAACATAATTGTCGTGGCGAACACTTGTGAACATTTGTGACCCGAACTTTCCAGATTTTTCAGTAGACGGGAAACTTCCAACTTTCTGTTTATTCTGGAATGTGTTGACATTGCTTGTCATTAAATAAGTAAACGTGCACTTCTGTACTTCGTGAAGTGTGTATTTTGTACATGTATAGAACTTTCTAGAAGGTTCCATGGCCCTATTTCCCGAATTTTCTCGGCGAATTTCAAAACCTATATAAGGTGACGTATTCCCCATATTCTTGTCTTGCTTGTTGTACATGTATTACTTCTAATTAGTTCTAAATAAGTTTAATTACAAAATCCCCTGTGTTTGTTACTATTCAACTATTGCTCAAGATACAACAGGGATTTTCTGGCACAGTCGACAGGATTCTTCAACAACACTACAACAAAGTCCAAGACGATCCACATCTACCTGATTGGTGAAGATCAGCAACTACTACGACGTCAGAGACAGCCAAGCTCATCGAACTCTTGCAGCAGCAGATGGCCCAACAGAAGTAAGAGATGGAAGCTCAGAGGCAACAACAGCAAGCCCAATTGGAAGCCCGGGAATGCCAGCACGGCAAACAAATGGAGACCATGCTGAAGATGCCAGGAACATGCTCTAGGACCCAAAGTACCCATGTAGCCGTAGCCATGCCATCCCAGATTCCAAATATCCCGGGTTTCGAGCCATTTGATTCCACTTCTGAACTCTCGTCCGACTACTAGGACCACTTCTGTACCTTTGCCAGGGCACATTCTGTGCTGGACAGCAAGCTGGCCCAAATTTTCCTGACCAACCAGTCAAATGATGTTTACCATCTTCTGGGAAACCTGGCCCATTAACAGACCCAACCCAAGAGCATCAACGATCTGAAGATGGATGAAATTACCTAATCTATGAAGAACCAATACGACTCCAAGCGATTCGTTGTCCATGGATGGTTTAAATTCTGGAGCAACATGCAACAGAAACCCGGTGAAACACTCCAGGAACTTGTGGCCCATATCTAAAAAGATGCAGCAATGTGTGACTTTGCCTCAATCAAGGATGCCCTGGACGAAGCACTCCACTCTTGCTTCATCTGTTCAGTTAACAACAAAGCCATCCCGAAAGCCCTGTTCAAGGTCAAAGACTACAGGCTGGATTTTGCACGGGCCGTCCAAATTGCTATTGAAACAGAGGATGCAGCCAAGGTTGCTGAAGAGACTGTTCATGGTTTCAAGCCAAAACCCATCCAAAAGATCAGTCAACACCATAAACCCAAACCCAAAGGGAAAGGTTTGTCCAACAAAGATGCCTGTGGTGCCAGGAAGATTTGTTTTCCATGCTCTCGCTGTGTGGACAAGGATAATCATGCCGACAATTGCAGTTTCAAGAACTCAGAATGCAATTTCTGCAGCATTAAAGGACATCTGGGAAACGTCTGCAGGAATAAAATTTCAAAAGAAAAGAATTCAAAAGAAAAGTCTCTGATCAAAAGAATCAAAGTGGACAACACAATCTCCAACAAGAGATTCTTGGCAAAAATGGAAGTTGTCCTCGAGAAAGGTGTCCAAGGTGAAACAGTCCATATGAAACTGGATACTGCCACTGCCGGAAACTTCATTTCCAAACAACACTGGGAGGATCCTGGTTGCACGCCTCTAGATGAACCCAACTGGAGATTTCAATAAGCCAGCAAGCATGATTTACCAGTACACGGATCATTCATAACCCCAACCAAGACCCTGGAATCCACAGAGCCACAGGAAACTGAATTCACTGTAGCTGAGATTCCCGATCTAAACCTGTTCGGATGAAACGCCATCGGTAACTTAGACATTTCACTTGATAAGGTTCTCAGAGCCACGGAACGATGCTAGGCTGTTTTCAGCCACCTGAAACCGGATCTGAAACTCCAACAACAGTGCCAATCCTTATGCCAGCAATTCACAGACCGTTCGAAACTGAACTGGGATGCCTCAAAGATTTTGAGCTGGAAATCAATTTCAAAAACAATACTCAGCCCATTTTCGTGAAGTCCCTTCCTATGCCATATGCACTGGAATCCGACCTGGAGGAAGCCTGCCAAAATGGAATCGCCAAAGGAGTCTGGGGGCCTACTCAATTTTGCAAATATGGAACCCCCATGGTACCCATCAGGAAGGCACTGTTACCTGGGCAGAAGAAAGCCAAGCTATGGATCTGTGGTGACTACTCTGTTACAGTCAAACCTCAGCTGGAGGACGATTGCCATCCATTACCTCTCCCTGAAGACCTCATGTGCAGGCTGGGAAGTGGTTACAGGTTTACAAAGATTGACCTTGTGGATGCCTACAACCAGATCAAATTGGCTCTGAGCAGCCAACGTTGGTTGGCCCTTAGTACACACAAAGGTGTGCTACTCCAGAAAGATCTACAATTTGGGATCAAATCTGCACCCAGGTATTTCCAACAAGTCATGGATCAACTCACCAAGCATTTACCAGGAGTGTCCATCTATCTGGATGATTTACTTGTCAAACGATTCAACAAAAGTTTCAAACGATCATTATAACACCTTGTGACACCTTCTCAGATGCCTGGAAGATACGGTCTTTGTTGCTGGCTTGAAAAATAGCAGTTCACTCAGCCATATGTTGTATATCTTGGGCACCTGCTTTCCCTTGAAGGAATACCCAAGGGACCCAAAGTCGACGCTATTATCAACACCTCCCCACCAACATCCCAGCACCCAAAGACGTATCCAGCCCCAAAGCATTTCTGGGATCCATCCAATTTTATGCCAAATTCCTTCCTCCAGATCTGGCCACAATTGCGGCCCACTCTATGCTCTGACAAAAAAGAATGTCCAATGGGCTTGGAAAAAGAAGCACCAAGAATGTCCTGGTCCACTTGTACAGGAATCTTCCCTTGGGTCTGGCCTGTGATGCATCCAAAGTAGGAATTTGAGCCGTCTTGTTCCGCCAATATCCCAAAACCAGCAAGCATCCAATTGCCAATGTTTTAACATGCTCACAGACACTCAAGACACTCAAAGAACTACAGTCAGATCCAGAAAGAAGCATTGGCATTTTTGGATTGAAGAAATTCTACCAGTACCTCTATGGAAGTTAACATAACATAACATAACATAACAACATAACATAACATAACATAACATAACATAACATAACATAACATAACATAACATAACATAACA
>JANTCA010089927.1:0-13800 GCA_024741275.1 Chironex yamaguchii
CTTCCTTGGCTAGGTAATGTTTCTATCCGCATAGAAACACAGATTAAAAAAGCTGTAGTTAAGCGTTTCTCTGCTGTAAAGCCAAGAATTGTTTTCACGACTAGAAAGATCTTGCCATCCATTCACAAAGATTGTGTACTTACAACACAAAAAAGATTAGTAGTATATGAATTTTTGTGCCAATGTGAAGCTCGGTATGTAGGTTGCACTTCTCAAAGATTAGGTGACAGGATCAAACAACATGTTCCAGCCACTGTGCACCAAGCATCAATTCCTTCTAGAGAACAGCCATCTCACGCTCGCAAAGCGAAAATGACTGCCAAAACATGCGATTCTGCCTTTACTAGAATACTCTGAATGTGCCAAAATGTATAAGGACAAGAATTTTCAGATAATTGGTACAGCTAGATCGTCCTTTCATCTAAATGTACTGAAGTCTATCTACATTAAAACAAGAAAACCAGTACTCTGTAGACAGAAAGAGTTCGTTTTTTCACTTGGACTCTTTCAAAAATGTTTTGTTTCTTCATTTTGTCTTTCCTTGTTTCCTTTCTTGTTTATGATTAGCTAGTTTTGCTACATGTTTTGTATAAATAGGTTGTCATATATATACCTTCCTTTCTGATGTTTCATATGAAAAAATGAAAAAAGCTTTCAAGTATGATTTTTGCGCAATGTTGCAAATTTTCAACGCGATTTTCAAGTTTTGTACCACAAAAAGATTAATTAAAATTCAAAGATCCCCCTTCTGGCTTGACATAGATCATAGCATCTGGAATTTATTTGACATATTGTACAACCTGTTGGTGGTTATCATGTCATTTTACCAGTTAACCTGACCTTTTGTTCTGGTGTAAGCTGCACATTTGTCAAAAACAAATGTCTCTCAATGACAGAGAATGGTTTAATAAATTTCTCCATCCAGATTAGGACCTGAGATCAAACCCAGAATCTAATCACTTGATTAGATAACTCATACCTGATTAAATTTTGTTGCTAACTGGCATTTGTGAAGAATGCCTTGGCAGCTTCACAGTGTAACAACAGTACCCAGCAGTCAAAGTAAATTGACCGCAAACTTGGGAGATCTCTGGCAGCATTGTGAGTGCATTTAATGAAATGACATAGAACCTCTCAAGTTTTTCTTGTTTTTTTTTCATTTCAAATTCACTACATACAATTTAGTGAGAATAACTAAATTGTATGTAGTGAATACATGAATGTCAGAATATCGATTAATACAGCGGATTCAAAGACCATACAAGAACACAGAAACAAACTAAATTGTATGTAGGGAATTATTTAGAGGAGTACCTCTCTCAATAGTTAGATAACTAATCGAGGAGAGAGCACAACTCACTTGTGCAACAAGGTAAATATAGTACGGTTATCAACTGAATGTTATGGACAACCTTAAACATGAATTTAAACGGGTTTTGTGCTTCAGTAAAGTTTGAAGCAAAGTTTTCAACAAGAAAGCCCGACGCAGTGAGTCCACCCGACATTTATACTCAAATGCTCAATACGTCGGTTTCGTCTTAAAAAATATTTTCTTAAGTTCACAAAGAGTAAATAATCTATAATTGCACATCAAAAAAATCGCAAATTTTGTAAAGAATTTCAAGAACATTTGCTTTTTGCTTTATAAGCGTTCTAACTAAAATTATTATTGTAAATGTAGACCATGGTCAAAATATCAGGCACTCGTGACTTGAGTTCCACGTTGTAACAGCTGTATCCTTGCATGCACCCAAATTGTGCGGCAGCCTAGAGCTCAATGTGAATACACATCTTAATTTATTGACCATGAAATACTTGCGTAATGCACTTTAAATGGAATGCCACAAGTACTGTACGGCGAGAAATACTCTGACCTCCCATTTTCGATACTTGGGGAAGGATACCTCGCACGATTACAAAATCCAGACTATCTGCACGGCCATTATTTACAGCGAGTAATATTCCAACACTAAAGCAGTATCAATAATAAAATACATAATCTTACCACCCTGTTGTCCCTCTTTCCCATGACGTGGATAGTTTTCAATCTTAAGTCTCTGAAACAAGTAGAGGTGGATAATACGATTTATGTGTTGTCAATGATATTCCTTGAGTGCGATGCTTGTCAACACAGAAGACGGGTCTTTCTGCAGATAAACATTATTAATACGAGGCTGAAACAAAATGACGCAAGTACTAGTTCGTAAAAATAACAAAGTTTACTGTGCAAAAGCTATCAAAGAATAAGGATTTAACAATTCGTTAAAACGTGTTTAAATTTCGAGATTTGTAAATATTTAATAAATATAGATGACTAAACTCTGGATAAATGTATCCTGCCCATTTCCACATCAGTACTGAATAATTATGTATGAGCCAGCAGAAAGTAAAGGATGTTTTACTTTTGAAAGAGGTGTGATAACGTTAATTGAAACTTGTTTATTTAATGGAAAATTATTTAATAATCGTTACGAGTAGTGGTGATAGAATGCGTAGAGCAGTTGAAAAACAAACGACTGGAGAGCAAGAAGGGTCCTAACGTTAAAGTCTACTGCTCAAAAGAACTCAATCCAATAATAAAAAAATACAGAATATCCAAACAGTTCAAAACACATGGTTGACAAGGGAAAGGGGTCAATCTTCAAAAATCGAATCAAGGGTGGATCTAGAGGGGTGCTCGTGGCGCTTGAGCACCCATACAATTTCTCAGAAAACTTGTCAATGGTATCTCAAATATTAAAACAATACCAACTAGCATAAGCAATTACAGGACTGAGCTTATCATATTCAAAACCGTGATGTTCGTCAATTCGTCTTCGAATATGACCATGGCAACATGGATAAATTCAAAAACAGTGTCACATCCACACTCATACTATGGACACACCGAATATGCAACCCAGGCTTTTGCCTTGTTGCATAATCAATTCACACTGGCAAGCCTCTTCCATTTTTCAATTATCAACAGATGTTTCATGAGATAAGGAAAATTTGTTTCCTAAATCAGTCTAGGGGCGTGGTCGAAAGTTTCCCCAAGGCTGTAGCCCCAGGGCCCCTACTTCTGAGCACCCATAAAAGTTTTCCCTGGATCCACCCCTGTAAATATTCATTGATACGGGGTAAAAATCTTACAATACTACATGTACTGTTACAAATTCAAAGCTAGATTCCAAAAGCACTCCGAGATACTTTCATCTACCGACAAAGTGGATAAAATGGTCATTCGTCCAGATCTTTAAATCAATTTAACATGCAGCCTTTAAGTAATGCATGCTAAAAAAGCACGGTTTCTCTTTTTGCTTTTTTCAAACTTATAATAACCCTGTGTTCTCTAGCCACGTTGCAGTGTTTGTCAGATCAGTTGTCAGAGCTTCCTCCACCTCACTGGTGTTTTGGGACACATATGTGACATTGTCATGATCGTAAATTTGGATGCTGCATTCTTTGACAACTTTCTTTAGCTCATTAATTTGTATAAGGAACCATAGAAGCCCCAGAATTGAGTCCTGAGATACTCTATATTTGGCTACTTAGCAGAAAGATTTCGAATTGCCATATTGTATAAACTGTTTTTAACCCAGACACGTTTTGCATCACTGATATTAATGGGGATTTTTTTCAGTATTATCCAAAGTTCAACAGTATCAAAGGCTTTCTGTAAATCAACAAACAGGGCACCTGTTAATTCTCCGTGATCAATTGCTGCACAAATACTGTCTACAGTATAATGTGTAATGACAAGTTCTGTATTGTATTTGTTTCTGAGGCCAAACTTACATGATGTTAGCAAGCTATTTTTGAAATAAACAACTACTTTCTAATATTTTGGACAAAGATATTCGAAGGTGATTTGAGGCAAAACCTTATTTCCTGACTTATGGAGGAAAGAAACGCTTGCAATCTTTAATTTATTGAGAACAAAAGACATTATAAGCGACAAACGTACGATGTGTGGCAGAGACTTTTCAATGACGTCTGTACCGTTTTTAACAGTCTCCGTGGAAGATTATCATGACCGGGAGAGTTTAGTTGAGCAACGTGACTTCCAACTCTTTCCTTTGGAACTGAAATAAAGTTAAAAGATGGCACATTTGATGCCCACTATCAAATGTAAAGCAAATAAGATCAAAATCATAAACTCTGCCACTTTTTTGAAGAGGAAAACGACCTATCCACAATGCATTTCAAATCCTGCTTCATTAATCTACTTGTTGAAATTTCAAGCTGATTAACATATATATTATTATTTACATATATTGGTCGCTATTATCATGGTACACTGCCACTTTGGTTAGTTTTCATGTTCTACTTGACAATTGACCTCAGAAATAGGGATGAGATCTCAATGAGGTCAGAATTTCTGGGTATATCTCTATATCAGTGTACATATAATTTTTACAAGTCCTAAAAGGGGGTTAATTCTAGTATGTTAGTTTACTGCGGGATAAAACAAGCATCAAGCTAGAACGAATTCGTTAAACAGGGGTTGACCAAACAAGATGCGCAGGAAACAGTATGCAAGACAGTAGTCGTAAAGGAAAAAAACCACCGTAAGTTTTCTTTGCCAGCTTTATTGTTAGAATTGAATAAAGAGACGACTATAAATACAAGCTACAGTGCCGGTTATATCACTGACGTTACGTTGCCGTCCGTATGATACTTGATATACCTAAAAGCAAAGGAATAAATATGACACAAAATAAATAAAAAGGTGGACGGATGAAGAAGGTGCAATACAGCAGATATTTTATCATCAGTGAGCAACTACTTAAATATCTGTAACTACACAAGTCGATGAATTGCTCAAGTTTTTCTGCTTAATCAGGTGAGTAAGTACAGGTAAATACGACTTCCAATATTAAAATCACTGCTTCGCGGACACCATGTGCGAGAATGATCACTAGATTTTCTAAATACGTCATATTTACAATTTTATACTAGAGCTTCATAAAACGAAAACGATGTATCCCCAGTATGCGCTACAAACTGCTTATATAAAACTATACGTTCCCAAGAACGCGTTTGGATGCAAATCCAGGGTAGCACCGACTGTGCTTCAGGTACAATATGTGTTTTTTTATACAAGTAAAAAGGTGTCAATGGTTATTTGCTTTAGAAACAATGCCAAGTCTTTGAGTATATGGTTTATTCCCACGCTCTTTGAAATCATACGCGCACTGGGAATAAAAGGATAATCAACAAACCTGACAGACACAAGTAATTGTACCTTTTTCCACTAGTATTCTTGGCTCACTAGTTTGTGAGACTATGGTAAATTTTAAAAGCTCTAAATTTATCACACTTTTGGAAAAGAAACCTATCCAAACGTGATTTGATCACTGATCTTTCTATACAATTATTTACAATTACTACACTTAACGTAGTATACACAAGCCTCATTACACTGTCATGTGATTTGAGATTATAGTACACTTCATAAGGTCTACCCTTGATTTGTAATGAGTGTCCTGTTAAACTGCCATACAGACATTAAACGTCACAATGAATCAGGAACACCACAGCTTTAAACCATAACCATTCCTTAATTTTCCTCCAAAGTACATGAAGGGATGTTCTACGGGTTGGGAAGAAGCCAGGGAAATATTGAGGGCCTATTATGACTAAGATATGTAAAACTTTAATACTTACTATCAAAAGTAATCTTTTCGTTTATATTTCTGGATTTAATGGTATCCTCTTGGTTTGATAACCCCACAGTATTGTTCTGGTTGATCTCCCAGTTAAATTCTTTGGACCATTTCTCCAAATCTATGTATTGAGAGTAAAATACAAACATAAGAGGATATTACTATTGGGGTTAACTTTGCCTGAGGAATTTCAAAGTAGCAACATTCTGTTGTAACACATGGGTGGGTCAAAAGAAAAAACCGTACCAAGAAAAATCAAAAGCGAAACAACAATTTGAACAATGAGAAGAGCAAACGTAATTTAAATAAATAGACCATCAACAAAATAATCTAGCCAGCTCTAAAACATTCGTTATCGTTGTGACCACATTAGTAAACTGAATCGAAGATGCCAAATGGCATAATACGTTATTTAATACGGATTCTAGACACTTACTCCTAGAAATGCTTTTCTGCTTTGATATCAGTATGGAAGTACCTGGTTAGTAGAATTCATGAATGTATATCATTTATTCAAGCCACCAGCGCCCTGGCACAGGCGTCCTTGAAGCTGTTGTCTCACAAAGCTATACTGTCAATTAATGAAAATGGTCTTGTGGTATAACTGTTGGTTGGAAATACTTGAGAAAACAGCTCGGAACCGACTACAATGGCGACAGATTGTCGGCGAGGTGGTCTTAACTTTGTCTAAGATGGCGAATCAATAAATTAACTTATAATCTCCTGTACAACATACACGGTTCCCCTAAATCAGTAAAAACATCACTACAATAGCAGCGTAATCTGCAAATTTTAAAAACTATTTAAAATCTATTTTCCTTGCGTTATCTGATGAACGTCTCAAAATAAAATCTATCACATTTCATTTCATGCAAACTAAAAGTAAAACAAGAAAAGACATTCTCGCCTTCTAAACCGCCCATAAAACGCTCCAGGAGAGATCTGTGAATCACTTGATAAGTTATACTCAATATGGAAGCGATATCTGCGAGTGCAAAATACAAAAGAAAAAATTCGTATCATGAGACGATCATGCAAAGCCCCAAATAAGTACAATTAGTTGAGGAGTGCTGTACAACAAAAATAAACGATACGATGCTCTAACACGCTTAAGCATAAGTTGCGTTACTAGTTTCTGAGACAAAAATCCCTCTGGTTATAAAACCCGACACCGATGTAAACCCTCCTGGTTCTAAGCCCAATTAAAAGTAGATTAGATGTTATAAAGTCCAGGGCCTATACAAGGGATGTTAGAATATTATAATCAAGAGCCAACGAAACTAAAACCTTTTATGATGACTGGAGTATTCAAATGTCCATTCATAAATTTACAAGGCCTTCTTGTTACAGAAAAATAGCATTTATAAAACGTGTTGGCCTAAATGCACACACGATGCGAAAATCGAATCAGAATTGCTTAAATACTAACTTATAGAAATAAACTATACCCTGATACAATCACGTTCTAAAGTAAGTTAAGTTAACGAACGTTGAAGCTTTAAACTTCCGAAACTAATTTTTTTATAAGCAACTTAGGATTTGGGTGACATCTTAAGCTGCTTGTTTTTAAAACTAATTTTAGATCTAAAGTTGCTTAATGGTTGCTTAATTATTCTCGATTTATTTTACAGTATAATTGTTCAAAAACAAGGTTAAAACAAACATGAGTCATCGTTTGAAGCAGGGTTTATTAATTGAACATTTTAAAAATATTTCAATCATCAATCTCCTCATCGTCCTCCTCTAGTAAAATGTCAAGTGGGTCACTCCTCCCCATGTCTGGCAAAGGAGTTTCCACGGCTTCAATTGGATTGTAGTTTAGTTTCTGTGTACAATCTGGTCCTCAGTTCGAGAACAGAACTCAAAATTCATTGAATTGCTTATGCTCACAAACGTCCAGAACTGAAGTTGCTTAATAATTTTACAAATCGAGTTCAGTTGCTTACAAATGAGTTGCTTATAAAAAATAGTGTAGTTTGATTCAAGGCTTAATTATGGGGTACGGGGTAGAACGTAAGACTGCGAATTTTACAAGGACGAGTTCAATTAATTTACGACTTTTAACCAGGAAAGCTTTAGTCATTGAGCAAAACAGTATCTTTCAGTCTTCCTGTTCCAGTTAACAACTAAAACAGACAAGAATTTAATCTAATTAGAAAAAAAGGAAATGTTGTACTGTTATATCCTGTGCCCCCGTGCGATTATCAAAGAAACACGGAATTATCAAGCAAAACACAGCCAAGAATAGGTCTCACTATGAATGACTAATATCTTGGAAATAGTTATAAATGCAAATGCTTTCAATAGCGATTTCGAAGCTTAGCTCGACTCGAGAAATTAGTGCTGGTGAAGCTATTCAGTAGGGAACACTTGAACTGGTAGTTGCCAACACTTTTATTAAATAATCAAACTTACAACGAATGTATTTATCACATTTTAAAATGAATAACGTAGTGTGTGCTTTTTTGAAAATCACAACTTGTTTTCAGTCTAGCATAGCCATTTAATTATAATACTGGTAAGATCTGACAGCCAAAAACGACTTTGAATTGATGTGAGTGCAGGAAAGTAAGTTTAAAAATTTATATATAAGCTGATGAGCCATAGAGGGAACAGAGAGGAA
This sequence comes from Chironex yamaguchii, assembly GCA_024741275.1. Taxonomy (NCBI): domain Eukaryota; kingdom Metazoa; phylum Cnidaria; class Cubozoa; order Chirodropida; family Chirodropidae; genus Chironex; species Chironex yamaguchii. Next base: position 8,272 of record JANTCA010089927.1, read on the forward strand.
CAAAAATACGTATTGTTCAAAATGTGAATAGGTGCGGGTCTCTCAGCCTTATGGAAACATAGGGAGTAAAATACTGGCTACTCAATATGTAAAGCCAACCCACTAACACAAGTCACCTTTGTAATGTTTTAAAATGGTCCAGATCTAACCGCCTAGGTATCTAAGTACTAGTTCATGTTCTCCGGCAGGTATTCAGTTTACCGTTGAACTTTCATCGTCCGATCACAACTCAAGTTACCATTTGCCTTCACATATGAGTTAAAAAACGTCAAGCTTTCGTGTTTTTACTTGTTTCCATGAATGAAAACACAATTTAACATAACAGATATTGATGGATAAATGAGGTGTCAAAAAAGAACCGCAAATGATCCTAAGTATTCGAGGTTAACAGTATTTAGCGTAGCCAAAACCCTGAAGGACTATGCTTCTCACATTAAATAAATTGCCGCGTGAAAAAGCCCCAGATACATTGATTACATCTTATTTTATGACTCGTAATGCGAAGATTCTGCTGATCTCATCAAACATCATGCTGTTGATTAGCGTTCGTCCGCCATCAGAGTTTATCGGGTGGCATCGGGATCGGGATTCAGTCAATGGGGAACGGGATTCAGTCAATGGCGACCGGGATTAGGACCATGTATGCAGACCTTCTGACTAGTACTGTACATATAAGGAGTCATTTTAGAGGAGGATAGTCCTCCATGACGTAGGTATTTTCAACTGACAATAAGTATGTGTATGTTGTAAATAATGTTACATCTAGTGGTTTCTAGATTAGCTTTGATAGTAAAATACGAACAAACAGGGGACGTCTTCGAAGCCATATTGACAAAAGACAACTCCAAATATCCATAGGCCTAAGCCAACCCAACAGCCAACTGTCAACAATAACGCAAACAACCACGTAAAGTGTACTCTCAAACAACGGAATATTGCGCAAAGAGAAATTGCGCAAAGCGAGCACTCTAATCATTGCGCAGTTGCATAGTGTGCGCATTGCGGAATATTATATATTAAATTGCCTGATTTCTATGTTTAGATTCAAGTAAACATGGATTTTACGCATTTACACATCACACGACTCTATTTTCCACCGACCAACACGCTAGGTGGCCTGCTATTACCGAGAACATCGCTTTGGCTGTTTTAGAGTTCAGATACCTGTTAATCGGGATCGGGATTACCCTACTGTCGAAACGCTACTGTCGATCACTTAAGAACCCCAGCTACATAATGCAGGAAAAAACAAAGCCTACTTCATGGAGTCAAAGAGTAGATGGACATGACTTACATCTTCTTATAGAATCCGAAAATTCCTTAATTCCCTCGATAAGCTCCTTGTTTTGTTCCAACAGGTTCTATAAAAATATTACGAGGGTAAGCAATTACTACGAATGAAAGGGTAAAGGTTAAAAGGAGCAAAGTGTGCCTCAATACTTCATGTCAATACCTCAAGTTACCTCAGCAGGTAAGGCTGTCTGAGTCTAAAACCAGAAGAATCTCCGTGAATGGACAAGGTAGGCATTTACTACGCATACAGGCATGTGCTTAATAACAGAAGATACACTACTTTCTGATTAATAAAAGACGCCGTCAGGGGTGCAGTTGTAAATAACTCGCATGACATGCAATATCACATAAAGCTTATATTTCCAAATATGTCATGCATCTCACGGGGACACAGTACGAACTGGACATTCCTCTACGAAAAAAGTAATCCTTCAATAAAGAATGCTTAAAATTTACACGTAAAACTTGGCAATGTTTGGGCACAAGAACTACTAATTATAACTATTCATAGCTAACTTGAAGGCAATGGAAATGAATACTTGGTGTAATTGAGTAAAATCTTATCAATGAAGATTCAGAAAGCAAGCAAAAGCCTTTGTCCAATGCGTTTTCATCCAATCTATAAAAAGTGCAGTAAAAATGAAGGCGAGGTACTAAGGTAACTGGACACAAAACAAACATTACCTGGCCTGTACACATAACATGGAAGTTGTAACAGTTAGCCCAGTGAAAGGGAGCACGATTTTTCCCATCAAAACAAATAATGCAAGGAATTAAAAAATAGCTAGAATCTCTGTTTAAAATATACATGATTAACAGACAAGGAACTGAATGCATATAATACTGCACAAGAAAACTAAAACGCAAAAAATCGACGAATTATAATACAATGTCTTATTACCCAGAATTCAGCAAATTTGCATGTTTCCAAGCAATCAGCAAGCTCTATAACTTTTGATATGAGGGGAAGCGTTTGCTAATTCACATTAAGGAATATCAGAGTAAAAGAGTAGGTAGGAATTACTCGTTCAGCAAAGCTGGCCACTAAACCAGCAAGTCAGTTACCATTAGTTCAGTATGTTTTGAAATGACTTGTCAATTCAGTCAGGATCTCTACAATAATGAACTTGCAAATTCCCTTCTCCATTTCAATCTTTCTTCGTTCCTACCTTCCTTCTTCTTTCATACTATCCATCCTTCCCTCATTTACTGTCCTTTATCCATCCATCGTTCCGTCCGTCAGTCCGTCCGTTGACTAACTGTGTGACTAAATGACTGACTGACTGACTGACTGACTGACTAATTGATTCGTTTAACAAAACGATTCTATTCACGACATTCATTCTAAGTAAACTAGCAGGTTAGAAAATAAAAAAATAACCTGTAAGTAAGTTCCCTTGCCCATTAATCCATCGCCAAAATAACGCAAGTTCAATTTATAAAAAGTTTATGCACTAACTCTGTATAAAAACATCCACATGAAATAAAAAAGCAAAACGGTTCCGTCCCTATACACATCGCTCCACATCGGTTATAGTGGCGAGCAGAAATACAAGCTTTCCACACGCTTCCTGCATAACGCATCTTCACTTTTCAATTCAAGTGGGTACTCTCCTTTACACACTCAGTTTGTAAGTGGGTACTCTCCTTTACACACTCAGTTTGTGCCATTGAGTCATATCAGCTAACCATCCATTCTATCCACGTTAACCGTCCTCTTCGCAGACATTATCAACATTTCAAATCCTCTATTGTATTCTAAGCTTTTCACAACTGCACAGAAGGGAATCCGAGATGCACAAAGTGACATCAATTACTCCTTAAGCTCATGCTACTAATGCTTAGTATACCTACATTCTATATCTTGAGGATAAAAAATCTACAGATTACAGCAGTCTTCCACATTTTCTGCTTGTACTTTAACTGATTCTTAACCTCATTCATGGAAATTACCTAAACACAGTCTGACATGATGTTCTCCCTAAGCTCTTCCTACTAATGTTTTGTACACCAAATTTCAAAATCTTTAGGATAAGAAAGCAAATGGATGTATATCAATCTTACACACTTTGTGCTTGTACTTTGACATATTTATAACCTCATATTGCCTAAGCTCTTGCTACTAATGCTTGGTACATGTATTTTCAACATCTTCAGGATACCAAATCAATAGATGCATTTCAATCTTACACACTCTGTGCTTGTACTTTGACATATTTATAAGCTCACACATGGAAATTATCACACACAGTCTGACATCACTTATTGCCTAAGCTCTTGCTACTAATGCTTGGTACATGTACTTTTAACATCTTCAGGACAACAAATCAATAGATGCATATCAATCTTACACACTTTGTGATTGTACTTTGACATATTTATAAGCTCACACATGGAAATTACCTACACAGAGAATGACATCAGTAATTGCCTAAGCTCTTGCTACTAATGCTTGGTACATGTACTTTTAACATCTTCAGGATAACAAATCAATAGATGCATATCAATCTTACACACTTTGTGACTGTACTTTGACATATTTATAAGCTCACACATGAAAGTTACCTACACAGAGAATGACATCAATAATTGCCTAAGCTCTTCCTACTAATGCTTGGTACATGTACTTTTAACATTTTCAGGATAACAAATCAAACGGACGTATATCAATCCTACATACTGTGTGCTTGTACTTTTACTGATTCATAACTTCATACGTGGTCACACACACACAGTCTGACATGATGTTCTCCCTAAGCTAATCCTACTAATGCTTGGTATACCTACTTTCAACATCTTCAGGATAACAAATCAAAAGGATGTATATCAATCCTACATACTGTGTGCTTGTACTTTTACTGATTCATAACTTCATACGTGGTCACACACACAGTATGACATGATGTTCTCCCTAAGATCTTCCTGCTAATGCTTGGTATACCTACTTTCATCACCTTCACGATAAGAAATCAATAGATGCATTTCAATCTTACACATTTTCTGCTTTTACTTTGACTAATTTATAACCTCGTACATGGAAATTACCTACACAGAGAATGACATCAGTAATTGCCTAAGCTCTTGCTACTAATGCTTGGTACATGTACTTTTAACATCTTCAGGATAACAAATCAATAGATATATATCAATCGTACACCCTCTGTGCTTGTACCTTGACATATTTATAACCTCATAAATGGAAATTACCTACACACAGTCTCGCATCACTAATTACCTAAGCTCTTGCTACTTATGTTTGGTACATGTACTTTTAACATCTTCAGGATAACAAACCAATAGATGCATATCAATCTTACACACTCTGTGCTTGTACTTTGACATATTTATAAGCTCACACATGGAAGTTACCTAAAGGAGAATGACATCAGTAATTGCCTAAGCTCTTGCTACTAATGCCTGGTACATGTACTTTTAACATCTTCAGGATAACAAATCAATAGATGCATATCAATCTTACACACTTTGTGATTGTACTTTGACATATTTATAAGCTCACACATGGAAATTACCTACACAGAGAATGACATCAGTAATTGCCTAAGCTCTTGCTACTAATGCTTGGTACATGTACTTTTAACATCTTCAGGGTAACAAATCAATAGATGCATATCAATCTTACACACTTTGTGATTATACTTTGACATATTTATAAGCTCACACATGGAAATTACCTACACAGAGAATGACATCAGTAATTGCCTAAGCTGTTCCTACTAATGCTTGGTACATGTACTTTTAACATCTTCAGGATAACAATTCAAACGGATGTATATCAATCCTACATACTGTGTGCTTGTCCTTTTACTGATTCACAACCTCATACATGGTCACACACACAGTCCGACATGATGTTCTTCCTCAGATCTTCCTGATAATGCTTGGTATACCCACTTTCAACATCATCAGGATAAGAAATAAAATGGATGTATATCAGCCCTACATACTGTGTGCTTGTACTTGTACTGATTCATAACCTCATACATGGAAATTACCTACACACAATCTGACATCACTTATTGCCTAAGCTCTTGCTACTAATTCTTGGTCTCCCTACTTTTAACATCACCAGGATACAACATCAATCGATGTATATCAATCTTCCACATTTAGTGCTTGTACTTTTACTGATTCATAACCACATACATAGAAATCACCTACACACAGTCTGACATGATGTTCTCCCTAAGATCTTCCTGCTAATGCTTGGTATACCAA
>JANTCA010089949.1:0-13798 GCA_024741275.1 Chironex yamaguchii
ATGCAATGTAATGTAATGTAATGTAATGCAATGCAATGCAGTGTAATGTAATGTAATGTATTGTAATGTATTGTAATGTAATGTAATGTAATGTAATGTAATGTAATGTAATGAAATGAAATGAAATGAAATGAAATGAAATGAAATGAAATGCAATGCAATGCAATGCAATGCAATGCAATGCAATGCAATGCAATGCAATGAAATGAAATGAAATGAAATGAAATGAAATGAAATGAAATGAAATGAAATGCAATGGAATGCAATGGAATGAAATGCAATGGAATGCAATGTAATGTAATGTAATGTAATGTAACGTAACGTAATGTAACGTAACGTAACGTAACGTAATGGAATGCAATGCAATGCAATGTAATGTAATGGAATGCAATGCAATGCAATGGAATGTAATGAAATGGAATGAAATGGAATGCAATGGAATGTAATGTAATGTAATGTAATGTAATGTAATGTAATGCAATTTGTAATATACTCTCTGCTTTGTACTTGATAATAACGTGAACAATGCAGTGGTAAAATGTCTTTCAAAAGGCATCAGGTTTGAAGTGATGTTTGACTGAACCGTATCCAAACATTGAAACGACGCCAGTTAGTAACTGGCCGGTTTAAAACACATAATTCTTTTATCTGAAGTTTTCAAAAGTACTTGAATACATATTCTGACTACTATAAGCAATGAAGTCAAGTGGAACACAAAAGTTTGTAACCTAGCATTATCAGAAGTGAAAACAAGAGTATTGAGCCAAGTTTTAATTGTAAAAGTTGATTATCGTAAATACTTGAGATCTATGGTTGTTAATTATGTTTATTCATGAACGGCGACAGGTTCACTGAACGATCCAGTCATGGGGATCAACTTTAAAATAACAATCCGTAGACTTAGTGAAAATTGTCTTCCTTTTATACCGCATTACGCTATAGAAAAATTATTACAGATATATTTCAAGCAGGAGAAGGTACGTGGAGAGATTTGATAGTATATAAATTTTATATTCTACTCATAAAATTCTATTTTTATTGTAATTTATTTCACATTTTCTGACAAATTTAGAGGATCTAAATTTAATGTGATGTGTCCAACCTGTGTTTTGATTTCATGGCACCATACTTTCTTGTCGCACTTGACATCGGCAGGAGATGTTCAACGTGGAAATTTAAGGAAGCAAAAATGGCGGTGTTAGTATAAACGAAATATACTACCGTGTAAGATGCCTATCGAAAAGGTCATCATTATAGAATCCTGACTGCAATATTTTTTGAGACTTAAATCAATTTTTAAACTTTTGGTAAATTAATGTAGAGCAATGCATGTACGTGTATATGTATGTATATATATGTGTGTTATATAAATATATATATTTATTTACTGTAGAATAAGTTGTGAAAGTTTTGAGATCTTTTCAAGTTATTATACATAGAAAGATAGTTGAATAAATAATTATTTTGTTTCTTCTCTGCTGAAAATGTTGAAGTTTTACCTAAACAACATAAATGTACTATAATCTAAGGTGTAGAAGTTCTAAACGCCGCGTTGAAAATCATAACTATAGTATGATTATTATATGCATTAACAAAAGAATGACACAGGACGTCACTACATATCAGTGGTTTGACGACATGACACCACACGACATCACATCACATCACATCATATCCTGAACATTACCTCTCCAGGCTTATTGCTGACAGCATGGCAGACAGGAGATCCATGTTGTGCAACCTGCTCTTTTGCATTCCATCTCTACCAGTCTGCTCTATGTTGTCTTTGGGCGACCTTGTTTCCTTTCTCCTTATGGTGTCCATCCCAAGGCAACTGCACAGTCATCGTTCCTGTCTCTCCCCATCACATGTCCGATCCAGTTCCATTTTCGTCTTCTTACTTTTTTGCTGATCTTCGTTGCTCCTGTCACCTCCAGAATGCCTTCATTGGCTACATGTTGCTGCCACCATATCCTGAAAAGGCACTTCCACAAAAGATCTGGAAGACATCGAGCTTCTTTTCTTCCACATTGGTCAGGTTCCATTTTTCACATCCAAATAGTAGTACTGATTTTAAACGGGTCTTGAAAAGTGCTACTTTCGTCTTTCTGCTCATGTTTGTTCTTTCCATATGTCAGCTAGTCGATTCATTTTTGCACTATCCTGTTCTTGATATCTGTGCCTCCACCATCCTTGGACATGTTCGCACCTAGGAAGGTTTTCCATCTCCTCCACCTCATTCCAACCAACTTTCAGTTTTGTTTCACTCTTCCTGTTTACTTTCAACACCTTGCAATGTATTGATTTTTTTATTTTAGACAAACCTGAAAACAGTAAGGCCTTTGTGACAAAGCTGCATTACTCTCAGGACAACCAATGGTTTTCTGGTTTGATAAAATGCAACTAAAAACTAGAAGTAAAAAAAACAACGGAGACTAAAGCGCTTTCTTAAAGTCCACCTTCAGCTTATAAATAACATACATGTCTTGTCATGAGATAGGATTGGAGCTCCAACCTGTAACTTGTGGTAAAGGATGTATAATCACACTTCTGTATAGGCAGTGGAAATGTTCCTGTTCTCTGTCAATCCGGTTTACTCGAAATTAGATAATTTTACGCATATCGGATTGTAAATTATCAGAGAAAATTTACGAAACACACAATTACTAGGTTCAAATATCAATGACAATTAAAGGGCACCAGGAACCATTGTCCGTATTCTCAAGCTGATCAATTTAAGCAAGAATATATAGCATTGACGCCAACTATTTATGAGAGACAATAGAAGACTTAGCCTGTTAACAGTCTAGTACATTTATTGATAGGCAATTCAACCAAAAGCTAAGTTTCAAAATTTAATCAGTAAGGCTATTAGACAGTCTTAAATTTTTGCAGGGAAGACATTAGTCATAATGGAATCCAATTTTTTAACACTCGTACCTAGGCCTCTTGTTTAGAAATATATTTCAATACTTCCTTTTACCTAATAAAGAGTTCAAAGATCACAAAAATGATTTAAGTTAACAAAGGTCAAGTCTTATGAACATCAAGGCAGAAGTAATTCAACTTTGGGACGGCTTACAAACAGAAACTTAACTAAACTGAATTTCTGAACAAAAGAGTGTCAGTTGTACTACGAAACTAATAAAGCATTGTATGATGTGTAGTATAAAAAAGTTCATAGATTATAGGGACGTTATGGGTATTTAATAATTGGTCTTCATAGAAAATCGAATGAAATTTGTGGAATTAAATCCGAGTGTTCACGAATGTAACAGGGATGAGCCAAACACGTTATTCACATTACTTTGACAAACTCATTTCCATTTAAAGATAAAACAGTCCAATTTAAATTAAAGTTAATCAAAGAGGAAGCACCTGCTCAAAACGTATTTTTAAAATGTTTTGATCTTGTTCACTCATGCGTTTTTTAATTCAGCTTGTGGTGAGAGTGAACGTTTCCATGACTAGTAGCAGGTTAATCTGCTCAGTAAAGATTATTTCAATCAAAGTATATTTATAGCTGCCATCTCAATAGATATCTCCTTTAACTCGCAAAACTACATTCATGTAATATAGCTACATAAAGCCTAACGGAAGTGCCTCTTAATGCTACAATATTATTTTTACTTGAACATGAAGAATAGAAAAACAGCTAGAAACAAGACGCAATGGGAAATAGAGATCACCGCCAAGCCATAGGGTCACTAAGCTACGAAAAACCCTAAAAGTCCAGCTGCCCTCACAGTAACAAAGAGCCAACTGCTTGAAGCTGGGAAGAACTAGGTGCTTAAAAATATTTTAGGGCCACACCCTTTTCTTAAAAGCCACGCTCATTCTGATTTCTGATTTGTCGAAGACTTTGGTTGTGTTATTTTCTACGGAGCAGCTTAAATTCAAACAATGGCTCGGTAGCTCATTCTATAGTGGTAAGGGCATTCTGCCTGAAAAGCAGAAAGTCATAGGTTCATAAGTCATTAACAGCACTTGACTCATGTCATGAAGCTCTTGTCTACATGGCTTCCACTGAGTCCATAAAGTCAAGAATTTTCAAACTTCTTAGTATTATAATTTGTCGACTTCTTTCAAAGAAAGATTTGTTTAGTAAGGAAAATAAGTCAAGTCTAGTGGCAACACGGTATGTTATGAATCTGAAATGACTCGCCTATGCATTATAGTTGATTTTATCTCTTGATGTAACCTTTTGCTGTAGGTATAGGCTAAAATGTGAAAAAATGATAATGCATCCTTTCAAAAGTTCCTGGATAAAAATCGTTATCCAGATCACCATCAAACGCTAATGATTTGTTCACTGAAAATAGAATTTTGATATATGCTATAAAAAGACAACCAGCCACAAACAAACGCCTCCGAAAACGTAACCTTTTCCTCCGCGGAGAAAAAATAAAGTTAGCTTGGCAAGCAACGAATAGAGTGTTGGCTAAAAAGGACGTCTGTTTTAGGTCAAATTTTTATAGTTTATAACAGAGTAGAAGTAAAAGAAATTCTGAAGTTACTTTTGAATTATTTACGAGCCCCAGAAAAATACCTTACTACTTTTGCTTCTCTTTTAGAGATAATACTCATTGCAAATCTGAGATCTTTTCCGATGACAACGTAGAAGTGAAGGACTTAGCAACAGAAGCTTGCCCAAATGGACATTCTGCTCACTTGGGTTTTGTTTGGTAAGAAGTAAAATTTACAAAATTTAAGCCATCTGTATGTTTTAGATAATCCAGAGATATTACCCAAAAATGATAATTCTTGTTACAGTTATGTTCTATAATATCAATAGATACACTAAGAGCAACGAATAAACTTAAAAGGGAATAAGATAGTACGTTTTCACCACCAAATGCAAGTTGTCTCATTCATAGTACGGTAGACGTCAAGAAATTGAAATTCAATAAGAGACCCGATGGACTTTTCTCCGAAATTCGAATTGAACCAAAAAATTTAAAGGGGAAGAACCAACAATTAGAATAAACCGTTCGATTTATCTGAGTTTTACGCAAAATGTTAACGATTTTCCGAATTACGAGAGTTGCAGATGTATCTCTTTACTTTTTACGTCGGTGTGGCAAAGTAATTATCAAATCAGACAATGACACGGATGACAAAGAATGGTAACAATTCGAAGTTTACGTTTGCTTTAAGTATGAATTCAATAAGATATTAAGGTTTGATGTCATAATAATCTATTTAAATTTATAAATTTTGACGTTGGATTTTCAAACTGCAGAAAAAAATGAACAAATTTATCAAATTCTTTTTCAATGTGACGAAAATTGCCAAACTGGCAATTTTCGTCTTATGGCACTTGAAATATTTAAGATGTCCTATAGGAACCTTTGTGTTATCGGCTTTATTCTAAAGTTTACATTTAGGGTTATTTTGTAATGTACTCTCGAACTACGTGGTTTAAATCCAGAAGTTCTAAAAATAGACTTTTATGACGTCATCACTTTAGTATCTTATGGATAAGAAGTCTACTCTTTGCTATCAAATAAACGGGAGAATCCGTTTATGTATTTCTGAAATTTTTCCAGCACCCCGAAGCTTATTTAGCCCCGTTAATTGGTTTTAGAAAATCAAAAGGTCGATGTTAATGAGCACCAAAACATACATGTTCAACATGTGCGAATCGTACCAGGAACTTGCACTTGAATAAGGAGACGTGCAGAATATTATAAGTAAAGCATAGCTATACGAGTGTCTGCTTTAAGACAACGTAGATGTATGAAGATTTTATCAGTTTTACTATGACGTTTTACATTGATATAGCATTGAAATGACTTTAGTTCTCCTTTCTCTTATACTATCACCTAAAAACAGATTGGGTATTGTATTTCAATAAGACGGCAGTACAAATTGCATATCTCAACAATGATATGCGAAAAATGACTCTCTTTTACAAAATTTCCAATACTCCATTTATAAGTTTTCAAAACTATTTCCAGTCCCCCCCGTTTACGCCACTACCCCATTTATTTATAGCAAAGAGCACAAATCGCTTATAATGTTATCATTATATCATTAATGCACTTTCGTTTTTGTGCCATTATTCAGGTTCATTAGGATTCCTTCAAGCAGAAGTATGTGATCCTCTGGGGGCCCTGTCTGCATGCTATCCAGTCGACCGCCTATGCCCTCGCACTACAGAAGAACTTTACACTCACACAATTTGTGAAGAAAAGTACAATAATAAGAAATGTTGCCGAACAATATGCCAAGGGGCAGGATCTATGTGTTTAGATGTTGACTGTGCAACTAAAGGGCTCAGCCCTTCAATGAGCGTATGTCCTCAACCGGCGAAATTTCACTGCTGCATACGAGCAAGTACAATGAACCCATCTTTACAGCCAGAACCTGTGATACCACCTGGTGTTCAACAAGCTGGATCAGGGGAATCCCCTGGTGTTCAACAAGCTGGATCAGGGCAACCTCCATTGCAAAATGAGATTAATCCAACACCAAGTGCTGCTGCTCAAGCTGTTACAGACACTACCCCGTATGCTGGAATGGAGGGAAATAAATGGCCTGTCACAAATACGCAGCAACCACAAAACGGACCAAATGCTGCAAACACCGCCAATCCTTCTGCAAATGCACAAGCAAATCCGCAAATAAATCCAACTGTCCAAGACTATGCGGATCAGGGTTCAGGGCAAAACAATCCGCAAAATGTGCTCACAACTCCAAATTATCAGAACACGCCGGCAGCACAACAGACAACGCAAGAACCGCAACAACAACTAGCGACACAACAGACAACGCAACAACCACAACAACAACTTGCGACACAACAGACAACGCAACAACCGCAACAACAACTAGCGACACAACAGACAACGCAACAACCGCAACAACAACTAGCGACACAACAGACAACGCAACAACAACTAGCAACACAACAACAAGAGGAAAATACGAACGCCTTGAATGATCCTACAGCATATTATAACTTGTTGCAAAATTATCCAGGGAATGCAAACTCAAAACCACTAAGAGGAAGGAAGCCTGGCCGAAGACGAAGAAGAAGGAAAGGACGCAGAGGAAGGAGAGTAGGCAGGAAGCAAAAAGGGCGTGGGAGAAGAAGAAAGCAAAGGACAAATAAGTTTCGGAAGAAATTGAGAGGTCAAAGATTAGGAAGAAAGGGAAGGCTTAGGAGAAAGCAGAAGTCGAATCGTTTTGTAAATAATGCGCAAGCACAAACAGGAATAGGAGAGATGCAACAAATGAACATGGCAAATCCTAGTCTTAATCCTACTCCTAATCCCAATCCTGCTCCTAATACTAACCCTAATCCCAATCTTAATCCTAGTCTTAATCCTAATTCTAATCCTAATCCTGACCCTCAAGTTCAAGGACTTGAGCAGGGTCAAGCTTCACCTAAGAAGCAGAAGCCAAAGAAAGTGTTGCCAATGTTAACAACAATTAAACACGGAAAGAAAAACGTCAAGGTTCCTTGGAAATTGCTTTAACATGGTGCATATCAATTCAGTCAAGTGTGAATTCAAATACAGTAAGAGATTTAATCTTGAATAATCCAAGAGACCATTCGAAGGCCATATAAAGCAAATAGCTTAACTTTAAAGAATTGAAAATAAGAACGTTTTGTTAAGTCCGGCCAGAATAACATTAGTCACTGAAAGAATAATTTAAATTATATCTTAGCAAATTATATACAAAATGTACACTCTCATAAAGGATGCAGCTTTTTTTCTACGCCTCTATTATGCCTATTTACTTGGTTTTGATATCTGAAGACCCTTTATTTGGTATTTATCGACAACCTCTTTGCGTAACATAAATACAAATGACATGTCATGTGGGAAAGGCTATTTACTTTCAATGTAATATCCGAACTTATGTTTCTGAGACAGCTTAAACCTGTTACAATACTTTATTGACAGTTGAAAAGAATTAATATGTGGAAGACATCAGCTATAGAACTACAAAAGATAAATTGCAACAGTACATAGCATAGCAATAAAGAAAACAAAAATATGGTTAACAAGATGGAACATTAATGTCTGTTTTTCTAAGCATTAGTAGTCCGGTTGATATGTTTTCGTCAGCAATTTCACCTTTCCAATATTTCCAGAAATATGGAGCATTGGAAGGCCCCGCGTGTTAATAATTACACGTTAGTGTTATTTACTGACTAGCCTTCGACTTTCATACCAAACTTATTGGACACTGCAACTGTAGCTCTATTCTTTCCTTAAGGATGAAACACACTTTCCGTTTTATTGGATTCTATTACTGTGATCATTCAATTAATGGAAAAGTTTGAATTATGCCATGGTTAAGCCTATGTAATAAGCTAAGCGTTGACAACACTATTTTAGAGGAATTTCGGCTTAAAGATGTTCAGGAATACAAACAGTCATTTAAAAATGTCATCTGAAACAGTCTCGTTGAACCAAACAAAACCTTCTTGCATCTTGGTCGCGGTTAAGGGGAAAGGTTACACGTTTTAGAGAACTTGGGCTTGCTTGCTGCCTCTCCAATTTGATGAAATCCACATTGACCTCTGTACATTGGATCTTATGTTTACCCCAAACAAACCTGTGAGCTCAAGGGTGAGCAGGATCATACTCATACGCAGAGCAGAATGTTGCTCTGATCACAAGAAAAAGCAATAGGGCTTAGTAGGGAGCAAAAAAACAATCGCAAAAAGTTGCACGAAATTTGAAACATGTCCAACTTTAAAATTGCAGTTTCAATTTATCGAAACAGTGATTAACGCATCAAACTTTGTGTTTACATTATCCATTTTTCTGCGATTCAATTCATTGAGTTCATATAAATGGATAGTGTATTTCAGTCTGTAGGCCTGTACCCCTAAATTTCTGAATTTGCTGTTTATAGTGACTATTAGAGCAATCTAATCTTTGTAGAACTAAGAACAGGGGCTTGAAATCGAAGCAAAAATGAGTTCTCGGGAAATAATGAAATAGGGAATTTAGCCACAGAAACAATTTTAGTGACGAATGAAAAAATCGGAACTAGGAAATAGAAAGTAAGCTTGAGTTGAAGCATGGGCAAAGAGGCAAAAGGAAAGAAAATATCAAAGCATTTTAGCCTAAAGGCAAATTACATTAAGCATTTATGATGCAAGTTGGCATGTTTGTATCTTATATTTCTATTTTAGTTCTAATTTTGATATCAATTTTATTGCAAGAATGGAATATGTAATGATATACTATCTCTAACGTCCTAATCTTGGTGTCAAAGATAAGTATGTATGAGTATTATGAAGGTAACTTTGGTCCAGTGAATTATCCAAGCTGGATTCAGCGTTTTCTTGGCACTATCTATGACACATGCTTTCTAACCTCAAACAACTTAAGCGTCACGCGCTAGGTAAATTGAAAATTCAGGATGAAGAATGGACAGAATCCTAAAAGCTGAAAGTTTATACTTCATCTCATGTATTGTTATGTTTTGGCAAGTTCTATTAAGGTTTAGGTAAAAAAAATTCTCTTTTGAAGAAAAATTACTTACATTTTTATAAATCATTTAGAAATACTTTTAGAAATGCAAGTTGCTTACAGAAACCATAAAAACGTTTAAGTACGTAACAAACCAAATTGGAAGAAAAATAATTCGCTTTCTAATTTCAGGATCTGAGTATAACATTAGGCATCGTGAAACATGACTACAAAAGTGTTATCTCTGTTAATCGCTTAACACATTGTTATATTCCTCACTTAACTCTAAAGCGCATGCCCACACAAACTGTTGCGTCACGTGCTATGATGTCTAGTACCTTTTAGGAATGGACTACGTCTTCAGCGGCACAGTATGAAGGAGGTTTTGCTTAAGAACTACGATGCTAGTACAAATAAAAACAGTCTTGTACCTAGGAGGGGTGCATTAGGAATAATCTCTTACATGAAGATCAGGATCACATATGTTAAGTCATCATTTTTCACCTTTAATCCTCAGATATTTTTATCATCACTTAACTACGTACAATTGGTAGGAACCCCAAAGCTCAATTTGCTAGATTCAATTGGTACGAAGCATATAATCTCATCCCATCAAAGGTTAGGTAAAAAGCATGCATATGCTACTATGTTGTACATGTAACATGTTAGTAAGGATTTAAGGAATCATGTCGTACATTAAAACAACATTTTGGTCACGCTGCATACATGCTACTGTGCTACCACGTTTTAAACTCAGCATGTCAGTAAAGACATATGTATGTGCAATAATGGTGTGCCTTATATCAACATTTTGGTCATAGTGAAATTTATTTATTCGAAATCAAAGACAGCAAAAATTACATGTAGTACTACATCTTGCCTTATATCAGCATTAAAGGTGAAGATGAAAACATGTGCTATCATGGCGCAAGGTGTCACTGGAATACATTTCAAAAACTAGAGGAACTGCAGAGTAGGAGGGTGAAGCGGTCATTGACGACAACACCTGACAAAATGAAAACACGATGTATGAAAAGTTATGAATGTACTATCTTTGGTTTACAAATGCGCCTATTACTACTAGATCATAGTTAAGCAATTTTAAATGGTGTATGTTACTTGCATTTGCATTATACCAGCAACAAACTAATTGACACGTATATTTGCTAGGTAAGTCTACACTTGCTAGCGAACCCACTGAATCACCTTTGACTACTCAGACGATAGGTTCTTTCTACACGTACGACAATAAATTTGTAGTATATGTGCCTGGAGTTACAAAGAGTGGATGATCTTCCTTATGCTGGTAGCATAGCATGCATTACTCCATGTGCAAAAACTGCAAGATGTACAAACACTACAAGACCAACGAAGACTACAAAGGTAATAAAGACTATAAAGACTGCAGAAGCTGCTAAGATTACGAAAGCTACAGAATACGAAGAGTACAAAGACTACAATTTACAAAGACTGCAAGGACTTCAAAAACTTTTAGGACTTTTTAGACAACATGGACTACAGAGATCAGCAACAATTGCATCACAATTCGCTATAAACTCTGTGGACTAGCATAAAGAAGCATAATATACCTGTTTATATTGAGACCTAATTAAACTGTATGAGGAAAGTATTTTTGCGGTTATGAACCGCAGTGGTCTGTGGGAACGAGTTTAAGACCAGTGTTGGTCTGCGTCAAAGTTGCCTGTTATCACCAGAATTACTCAATATCTTCCTGGAGCATTTTGATGCATGCAATTGGATATTTCCGTGGAAGTGTCAAAATAGGTGGGAGAACAATAGCAAATCTTAGATTTGCTGATAATATTGACTTGATTACTGTTACCAGGGAAGAACTGTAGGAGTTGACAAACTGGTTGGACTCTACAGCAGCTAGATGTGGAATGGAAGTTAACAATGAGAAGAGTGTGATCATGACGACTAGAGAACAAAAGCATGAAGACAGTGATTTCAAGGTCTAAATACATGGAACAGAGTTGGAAGGAGTAAATAATACTGAGGCAACCAGACGAAACAGAACAGCAGGCTAAATTGAAAAAGATCTGAAACAGTTGTAACATTAGAATGAGAGTCAAGCTAAATCCTCTACATTCCTTAGTAATATGAATTGTCTTGTATGGATGCGAGACCTGGACATTCACAATTAATATTGAAAGAAGATTGACATTAAATGCTATCATAGAATGCTCAATATTTCCTGGAAGGACCACCACTCCAATGCATTTGTGTTGAATAAAGTTGAAAGGCTAGTAGGGGAGAACGAGAGATTATTAGAAACAGCAAGAAGAAGGAAGCAGCAATGGTTTGGCCACATATGCAGAAGGGAAGAACCTTTAGCAAACACGAAAATGAATGACAAGTCAAGGGGAAGAGAAGAAGAGGGAAAAAGAGAGTTGGCTTGATGTCGTATCTTTAACGCAAAGAATACAACGGTTGCAAAGACTGCAAAGAGTACAGTTTACAAAGACTACTAGCACTGCAAAAACTAGCAATACTTTAAGGGCAACATGGACTACAAAGAATACAACGGTTACAAAGACTACTAGGGCTATGTTACAACTGCTTTCATGTACCACAATGCTGGCTTCATTATAAAAAATGACTTCCTCCTTTAAGGAAAATGAAAGAAAAAAAATGTGTTTAGCTTGGTTGAAACCAAGAACTGTATCAAGCTGAGCAATGTTATTGAAAACAAATACTTTGTTTATAAACGAGGTTCAGCTGAACATTCTTTCGGTTTATAGTTTGTGACTGACTGCTCATGAAGTCAAGGATTAATTAACAAGTTTAAATGTCGGGGATACTTTTAAAATAAACGAAATACTGGAAAACGTTAGATTTATTCAAATAAGCACCAAAAATAAAACGGATTTTAACAGTTCATTCATTTTGCAGTATTCTCTTCTTCTCCCTCGCCACTTCTACTGCTTCTCTGTCTTTGTTCTAAGCAGCCTTTTCCTTGTCAGGTGACTTTTAATTGCATCCTTTTCAGCAGTATTTACGTCATAGTCTCTCTTTCATCCTTTTTGGTATCCTGCGTGGGTATCTAAGTATTAGTTAATATGTGTACAAAAACTTGTACAAACAGAGTGACCAGGCAAATGAAAGAAATAACAGGTCTTGTTCAATCTCAAAATTAACTCTTGTGGCTATTTGTCTATGTTCGGCTGGTGCTTTACCCTTTGGAGGTGGTTTTACATTAGGGGGAGTAGATCTAGGCATTGTCGTCAGAAGAAATTTGTGGTTCCACTGTGGTTGTTCCACTAGTTCGCTTCTGGCGATGATCTTATCACCTTACTCTTTCTTCCTGCTGTTTGATTCCTTTGTACATTTTCTCTTTGTCTTATCTCGCCCAATCGTCGGTTAGTTGCTAGGAGGTCACATAGTACCGTGCACCTAACTTTTCCTACACCTAATATAGCATTTTTTCCTCATCAACATCTCTAATCACAAAATAGTGAATAAAGCAGATATTTCCTTTTACGTATAAGATAAGGAAGCATACTAACATGCTTCAGACAAACGAACACAGAGTTTTATCTAAAGAAGAGCAGTCTTGAAAATTCTTGACTTTATGGACTCATTTGAAGCCATCTAGTCATATATAAAAAGCATACGACTCATGTCATGATAAAGCTCCTGTCTACAAGAGGAGTCTTGTTGCAAGAACCAGCCACCTCAGCCTCATCTACTCCAGTAAGAAACGAAAAATGATTCTTTTAGGTGACGTTTTGTTGTACAAAACTTAAGTATATGTATATGGCAGCCCTTTTTAAACCAAACATGTATTTAAGGAAAATAAAGTTTCTCCTTGAAAACGGGTATCCAGAGGATGTTGCTTCTAGAATTCTTCGGGGAAAGGTCACTGATTTTGCACCTGATAAATCTTTTGCACCTCAAAAATCTCCTGTAAACTTCCTTGGCTAGGCAATGTGTTTATCCACATAGAAACACAGATTTAAGAGGCTGTAGTTAAGTGTTTCTCTGCTATAAATCCCAGAATTGTTTTCACGACTTGGAAGACCTTGCCATTTATTCACAAGGATTGTGTACCTACCACACAAACAGCTTAGTAGTATATGAATTGTTGTGCCCATGTGAAGCTCGTTATGTAGGTCGGACTCAAAGATTGGGTGACAGGATCAAACAACATGTTCCAGCCACTGTACGCCAAGTATCGATTCCTCCTGGAGAACAGCCATCTCGCGCTTGCAAAGCAAAAATGACTGCGAAAACATGCGATTCTGCCATAGGTCAACATTAACTAGAAAACTCAGAATGCGCCAAAATGTATAAGGACGAGAATTTTCGGATAATTGGCACAGCTAGATCGTCCTTTC